>CALNHX010005408.1:0-107494 GCA_940337035.1 Agriotes lineatus
GTGTTTTGGTTTCGACGCCGCAGCCAATAATGAGATTTAGGAAGAGCCAGGCCACAGGCTTAAACATTTTCAATTACAAGTGCGCAAATGTCAGGCTTGACTTTTAAGTTGGTCGACATTTCTATTTGCATCATAACCTCAAAAAGTTATTTAATGACAATTATTGAAATTAGTTCTAATTACAAGGGTCGGCATCTCCGATCCTTTTGAGTAATTATAATTAAAATATTATCAAGTGACCTTTGTAATATGTTATTTGGGTTGCCTGCTCCACTCTATCTGTTCGGCGGCCCGAGTATAGTGCAAATACCCGGGTATTGCACTAGTGCAAAATATTCGCTGTATTCGACTCTGATTGGTTCAAATTTTGAAAATTGATTGATGGGATTGGTTTATATTATCTGAGGGGAATAGTCACAGATATTCAACTTCTGTAAAATCTACACGGCTCAAAAAACCTGTTCAATTATCTATTCTTCCACCAACACCTAGTGCTGCAAGGCAACATTTATATCTGGTCTATTACTAGTTTCAAATATGGCCAGGTAACGAGCTTACTCCTGAAGACTGGGGATGGACGTTAAGGGATACCATTTTGGAGCCAATTTCACCTGCTCCAGACATTCTGCTGAATACTATTTTTTGTAATTGCACCAAGGGCTGTAGCTCAAACTGTGGCTGCAGAAAAGTTGGTTGATATGGTTCACCAGTTTGTGGTAATTGCCAAGGTCACTCTTGCTTGAATGTAACGCCCGATATAAATGACGCCGATAATTACGACTCCACTTAAGATGTAGATCCATCGCGTGTCATGACCGAGTCTATGGAGATACAGAAGACACAAGAAGAAGAAGAAGATGATGAAGAGGAACGCATACAGATTGAAATAGAGTCTGAAGATGAATATTAATTAATAAAAATAACTTCTGTTTTGAATCCAAAATCGATTAATGAACAAGTTCATTCTAAGTTTTTTTAAAATAAACATTTTTCAAACAAACAAAAACGTGGATTAAGTTACTGGGGAAACCACATAAAAAAAACGCACTTTGTACTCTACCTCAAAGGTGGTGTGGAAAAGAGTGCACGTTTCATGAGAAACATAATGGTTTAAATCCTGTAAATCAAATTATCTTCAAAACGGTTACTTTTACGAATAAAAGTCGTGAGATCATTTTTGTAGGAAATTTCGTAATCTACAAATTTAATAATTAATATTTTTTCTGTAAAAGTGACCGTTAACGAGATATTCACGAAACACCATTTTTGGTGACCTTTGACCCCACTTAAAATTTTTAGCGGCACTCGGATCGATGGGGACTTTTGACATTTTGTTTAGAACCACAATATCAAAACTCATACCAAAATCCAGCTTTCCGGGAATTTTTTCGAAATTTTGTCTAATTTCTCTGGACTATTAGTAAAGCTTTGGTTTCCTAAAAAAGCGGTGCCGTTATGTAGCGGCTGTTATATGTCGTTATGCGGCGGCATCTTTATGCGGCTGTCTTAATGGCGACCAAGCTACAGTTTCCTAGTCTCAAGTATTTACTCAAGTAGTGTGACGTACAGTGGTGGAAAATTGACGATCTAGACATAGCATTATTAGTACCGGGTGGCCATAAATATCTGATATCACATTACCTTTGGAATCAACACCGCTTTATTAAAGTGATGAATCCAACTAAAGTAAATGTCATTAATGTCATCACAACTAAAATTCCTATCTGTCAAAAATTATTACAGATTGCAATAAGTATTGAAATTAGAACAGGAGATTTTTATAATCGAGTCGTAGGCTAAATTGCAGAATCATGGGCACAGTCCCTTCCTCTTATTTGCATTTTATTAAATTTCATACCAATACTTATTAAGTATAATTGAAATATAATGCTAACCAATATTTATAAGTAGCTAATTCCATGGCTACCGGGATCTCAGATATTTATGGCCACCCGGGTATATTTGGAAGATGAGGAGTCATCAGAAGATGAAAACCAACGTTTGGAGGCGAGCATGATGTTTCAAAACTGTGCTACAGAGGATGCATTTAAAATTTCTGTGAATCGTCATCTGCACTGCAATGATGAAAAGTTCAGGCAATACTTTCACCAATATTGTTTGATTATGTACTCGACCACAGAAGAGATGATTTAACTTCTAAACCATATAATAGATACAAAAAGCCCATATGTCCAGAAGAAAAGTTATGTATACGTGTGAGGTAAGTACACTGAATTACAATTTGGTGCTTTTTTAGCTGTAATATATAATTAAGGCTTATAAAAGTAAAAAATAAATAAATAAATGTAACGTTTTATAATAATATATTGAATTATAATAAATTATAATAAGATATTGACTTACATATTGAAAAAAAATGGCCTTGGTCATTTAAGGTAAAAGTGTGATTGACTTCATTTGCTGCTGGGCAAAGAACACTTTCTGAACCATTACTCCTAGTGCTTGTTTTATATACTTTTGTGTGAAATATAATAAGTTAGTCCTTGGTCATCCAATGTTTCACTTGTTGCTGGGAAGGCATTGTTTCTGAAAAGATGAAGCTAATTGATGAGCTCGGTCTTGATGATGAATCGTTAGTGTGTCTTGACTCGTCTGAAATACTTTTTAATTCAGCATTACCAACCAACGACGAAATTTGCATCCTTAATTGAACTTGTTCATACCAAGGAAGTTTTTTTACAATTTTTGCTACAGAGGTGAAGAAAAGGTCTGTTTCTTCCAATTCTTTTTGAGCAGGAGTTGCTTTTCGCTGAATTATTTTTTTCAGTAACTGCAGTCGTACCTCAGAGTGTGTTAATTTTTTCCTTTCTCTAATAACGTTGGTCCCTTTATTATAATCATTATTATTATCTTCATTACAAAATCAATCAAAATTTCACCATTTTCGCTGGTCCAAATCACGTTTGAACTCATCGTTTCTAATTAAATGTTCACCGCTACACGTGAAAAAACGTTCCACAACTGTTTGTCACCGCGATGACGGCCGTCGTTGTATAAACAACGTTTATCTACAGCAGTGTGTAAAATTGCCTCTTAGTTGGCAGTTTTAAGTTTGTAAAACGACTGTTTAATAACATGTTTTTATTAGTCTACGTCGTCAGTAGTAACGTGTTTAAAAGATTTCATTAGGCACGTTGTCAGTAACAACGTGTTTTAAAATTTTTAAAACACGCAAAATTATGACCGGTTGCTGGTAATCCTAATTTACATTATTTTTTTTAATATTTACCGTATTTTCTAGATTCTACCGTAGATAAAATATTGTACGATACACATGCGTAAAGCATCTTTAGTCGCTCGCTCACTCGCGTTTTAACTCTACCCCACTCGTGCCTAAAGAGTAGCTTTATGCACTTGTATCGTAAATTACTATTTAGTGACGTCATCCACCGCTACATTATGGATTATGGTCGCTATATAACGACACCGTTTTTCTAGAAAACCTAACCTTTAGGGTTAAATTACGCAACGTTTAAACTAGATAAGGGCGGTAAACTTGATAACAAATAACCTGACTTGCAAACGGTAACAACTTTAATTATTCAAGGAAATGACTCATAAACTTGACGGTAAACAATAAAATGTGGCTCAAATGCGGTAAATACTTTTTTCTACTCCTGTTACTAAAATGGCACATAACATGCTAACATACACGTCGCTAAGTGACATTTTAATCACACATTCATAACCTGTGACTAAAGATCCTCTTAGTCATGGGCGTTTTAGCATAATTATATGCTCTTTGGTTTTAGTCATGGGTTGAAATTAGGCTTAGACAGTATTTGCTTTATTAGCCACAGCCAAAACTAAAATCAAGTTAGTTTTCAACAGTCAACTTTGACGTTCATCAAGCATAATTTAACCTAACATAAAATTCAAAATCTTAATGAAATAATATGATGTTATATTGTCTACATTTGTGCTCGTAGACAAAGTATAGTATGTAACACATTATATAAACTCGTCTAGACACTCGTTTATTAAACACTCGTGACTAAAGTGACGTTTATAAAACTTGTTACAATAATATACTATAATCGCCACAACATTAGGCTAAGCATAAACATTAAAACTGGCAATAAATGTTCAATTCAGCGTACTGACAGCTACAACAGTTCAAAAGAAAAAATTTCAATGGACAGCAACGTTACGCAAAAGGCCGACACTCCAATAAATCACTTCTTTCACTGTAATCTAGGCACTCTAAAACTATTAAAAAAGAAAGACGGTATCTCAAGGAGTCTAGGTTGCTGCAACTACATGTCCAACGAAGCTGCCGATGGTCGTTTCCAAGCAACTGCGCCGAAGACACTTGAAAAAACTGCGGAGCAGCCCATGAGTGCTGTCGACGAAGGGGTCTGAACGACGTTAACACCCCCAAAGAGGGTAACACAAAGTCCGTAACAACATGGCAAGGATTCGAGACGATTAACGGAACTTCATTATGCCAAATTAGCCTCAAAAGTGATTCCCCAAATAATTAATCCGCCAAACGAGGCGTTATTCGAAGCTGCCAATTTCGCGGTACTAGGGTCTCTTGACTAACAACGGCATCGAAAGACGACACTTATGGACCCCAAGACCGACCATTAACACCCACATGCAGTTCATTTACTTAGTTCATTTACTCGTGACCATAACGCGGCGTGATCCCAAACACGAGAAAAGACACCTTGGGAATGCGCCACTGCGTAAACGACATACACCATACGTTACGAAGTTACGCGAAAACCATTAATTACATGATACAGCTAACCAGACCTAATTTAAAGCATTCAAAAATTCCAAAAAGCCATCTAATAATACTCAAAGCTAAAAATTCAACTAGCAAATGTTTACTAATACAGGGGAAGCTCCAAAAGTACCGTACCAAGGCGCTCACATTTGGTTTTACCAAGCATTTCGCAACATTGTAAGCAATGTTTGCCAATGTATTTTTGCCAATACCATGCACTGTACATTTTCGCCCCCTGTAAGTAATAAAAAATCTGGTGTGATACGCTCACACAACTTTCTGTTACAATGATCTTATAACAGCCGAAAATTCGATTTTTAATTTTTAAGCATTGGTCAAAAAATTTCAAAAAATACAAGTTCTACAAAAACCGTATAAAATAGGGCGTTAGTTGAAGAGAAACATTTTCACATATCTTATATTATAAGAGCTGATGCCGCCGGTCGCCGGCCGTCCGACCGTAAGCCCTTGCGCGCGCACATGCCGACCGTGCACAAGTGGCGACGCAGCAAGCATTTGTATTGTTAACGCTGACAGGGCCGGACGTCGGCTGGCTACCAGCTTAAGCAAGCATTTTTATTGTTAACCGTTTCTTTACGCTGACAGGGCCAGACGTAGGCTGGCCAACGCGTTCTAGTAATCTCATAAGAGCATTAATTTTTGCACGAAAAATAATTTCCGGATATGAATTAATGCTCGAATGCAGATTCGGCAAGAAAATCGTAACGACACAAACCCTAAAAAGAAGTTATGTCTACCTACAAAAAGTAGCCTAAAGTTTTTGAGAACAAAAAGATAATCTTGCCTCATGGGTCTATTGTGTCCCGATATCAAGTAAAATCAGGTTTAAACATTTAAATCGTCTTTGAATTGCACAAAATGGCAACGTTTTCGAACACTTACTGCATTAATAATAGTACCTTTTTGTTTCGCTTTTGTGTGTGTTATTTTTGTTTTGTTAAGTTTTGTGACGATTTTCTCAGTTTGATCACGTTTATTATGATTAGTTGAGTTCGTTAATTTTGGTGTCATATGTTTTTTTTATTTTTTTTTATAAAGTTTCTGTTATGTATCGTTTGCCTTGGGAGACAAAGATAGATCGCCTCCTCGCTGGTGTCTCCTGGGCAACGTCTTTGACGGCTAAAGATCTATCACACCGGGCGCCAAATCTCCTACTGGGATCCTGGCCTTATTCAGGACGTTCATTATGAAATTTCAACACCAAACTCACCAAATCGGCAGTTTTCACCGCCAGAAATTGACAAAGAATCTAGGACCTTCAGTCCGGATCCTGCAGTTAAACATCGAAAACTCTAGCTATAGTAAATGCCAGATATTGGGAAGGCTACTTCAAGAAAATAATATTGATATTGCTGCGATTCAGGAAACTCATATAGAAAATGCTGACCAACTTCGTAGAAGAGGAACTATTCCTGGATATACCATTGCAGGTGTGACCTACCACGAAACATACGGATGTAGCACTTACATGAGAGACAACCTACAAGGTGTTGAACTAGAAATACAGACAGTAGATATACAAACGAAAATCTCAAATATTACAATTAGTTTAAATAGTGGACTACAAATTGTAAATATCTACAAAAAACCCACGGTAGCTTGGCCAATTTCAACTCTCCCCATCATTCAACACTCAGCTATATACATTGGCGACTTTAACAGCCATCATACGCACTGGAGATATAATGCAACGGACGCAAATGGACGTGCATTGGCGGACTGGGCTGATCTTAATAACATGCATCTCATTTTCGACCCCAAACAACCTGGCACTTTCCATTCAGGCCGCTGGAATACTGAAACCAACCCTGATCTTTGTTTTGTGACCACTGACAAAAATTTGATCCCCCTCCAAGTTACCCGACAAGTACTTGAAGGTTTCCCCAATAGCCAACACCGTCCTGTTATGGTTGAGGTTGGTCTTAAAATCCCGCTAATCTCTTCTGCACCACTCCCAAGATGGAACTTTCGCAAAGCCAACTGGGAAGATTTCGTTAAACAACTTGAAAAGATTGTACATCTTATCCAGCCAGTACCTGGAAATTATGAAAGATTTTTGGGTGCGGTAATGTCCGTAGCCAAAAAAACTATACCTCGTGGGTTTCGAAAGATTAATATTCCATGCTGGTCCTCAAATACAGAAAATCTTTACAAAGAATTCAATAAGACTCACTCACAAGACACAGCTAGCGAACTAATGCACTCTTTAGATACTGCAAGGAGGGAGAGATGGCAGTCAACAACAGAAGATCTCGACTTTAAACACTCGAGTCGAAAAGCGTGGACTTTACTACGAAAACTGGGTGGCGCTTCTGCACCTTCTAAGAAACTCTCACCGATTAGCCCGGATGCAATTGCAAATAGATTAGTTAAACTATCGAGAGCTCCCGGGGAAAAGACGCAAACAAAAACTGTACGCTCCACTCTAACGCAAATGAAACGCGAAGTTTATGCATCTCAAGATGTCTCCCGCCCTTTCTCTCTGATCGAAGTAAATAAAGCAATAAAGGCTACAAAGTGCGGAAAGGCAACCGGTTCAGATGGATTGTATCCTGATTTCGTCAGAAATTTGGGTCCCTCAGCTCGTGAATGGTTACGGCGGTTTTACTCTACCATAATGGACACCGGTAAACTACCCAAGGCCTTCAAGCAATCTAAAGTAATTGCAGTACTAAAGCCAGGAAAATGCAGCGACTTACCTGAGAACTATCGACCAATAGCTTTATTAAGTGTGGCGTATAAAATCCTAGAGAGACTAGTTTACAACCGTTTAAACCCAATAGTTGATCCTCAACTCCCTATCGATCAAGCAGGGTTCAGAACAGGACGAAGCTGCGTAGATCAGGTGCTAGCTCTCACGGCATACATAGAAGCAGGTTTCCAAAAGGGACAAAAAACATCCGCGGCTTTTATCGACCTCAGTGCAGCCTACGATACTGTTTAGCGACACGGCATGCTATATAAACTCTTCCGCTTAGTACCATGCAAGAAGTTACTTACTCTCATCAATAATTGCCTCAGTAACCGCGTCCTTCGTGTTCATATAAATAACTCTATAAGCAAACCTCGTCTACTGAATAATGGGCTACCCCAAGGCTCCGTACTATCACCGCTCTTATTTAACATCTACATTAGCGACTTACCGATTCTGGTTGCCAAGAAGTTTGCCTATGCAGACGATATAGCGATAGCTACACAGGATAAATCCATACCAGCAACAGAGGCAACGCTTAGTGCAGACCTAAACATTCTCTCCACCTACTTCAGAAATTGGAGACTCTGTCCGAACACCAACAAGACGGAGGTATCTTGCTTCCATTTAGATATAATAGGAAAGCGCATTCGAAACTTACCGTTACTATGGAAGATCGATTGTTGAAACACAATGCTAACCCCAAATACCTGGGGGTATCCCTCGATAGAACTTTATCTTACCGAGAGCACCTAACAAAGTTATCTTTAAAACTAAGCTCACGTAACAACATCATCCAAAAACTAGCCGGAACTACGTGGGGAGCATCTTCGGATGTCCTTCGAACCGCAACCATCGGATTAGTGTACTCCGCAGCTGAATATTGTGCACCGGTTTGGATAAATAGCGTACACACTCATAGAATTGACAAGCAGCTTAACATCAGTCAACGTATCATAACAGGGACAATTAGATCAACACCCTTACGTTGGCTACCCACGTTAAGTAATATACCTCCATCGCACCTGCGTAGAAAGCAAATTCTTATCAATGAGTACGCTAAACTACTAGCGAATCCCCAACTTCCGATTCATGAGTATCTCGAAGCATCTAACCGCACAAGACTAAAATCTCGCCACCCACCGCTAAGACTAGCAGAGCAACTATCGACAACAGGTTTTAATATCGAACTCGCCTGGATGGAAGAGTGGGCAGACAACAGTACCCGAACTGAAAAAGACATAATAGAAAACCCCACAAAACGCCCGCCTGGCTTTCTACTCCCACGCCGCCAATGGCGAATTTTAAACCGTATCCGGACAAACCATGGCAGAAATGCGGAATGTCTCCACTGCTGGGGAACGGTACTCTCCCCAGGATGTGACTGCGGAGCACCAATACAGTCTATGCGTCACATTGCCCATGATTGTGATCTTCGAGCTTTCCAAGGAACACCAGCTGACTTATATGAAGTAACAGCTGACGCAGTTAGATGGCTTGAGGAATTAGATATCCCTCTATGATGCTCGACACCGTATCAAAATATACGATAACCATATGCGCACGATATAGTATATATACATATACTTTGTTTTTCTTTTTCTTTTTCTTTTATTTATACAACCTTATTTTTTTATGTTTGGTATTTGTGTATGGCTTTAAGTTTGACATGTTGCCTGCACACTCTGTGTTTGATATGTGTTACGTCCTGTGAACCATACGATAATGAATGATGAATAGTTTGCCTTAAATTGTTGTTTTTTTAATCAGTTACAGAATTATTTAAATTAAACGACTACTTTTTTTATGGTCTACCAATTATTATTAGATTTCAAATATGGATATATAAAAAATCTAAATGTTTAAACCTGATTTTACTTGATATCGGGACACAATAGGCCCATGAGACAAGAGTATCTTTTTGTTGTCAAAAACTTCAGGCTACCACATTTTGTTATCAAAATTGATAAAAACTCCCACACAAAAAAGTTAGGCAATATTTTCCTTCAACTCCCCCCTCCCCCCCCCCCAGTTTTACCCCTCTATGTGCATTTTAAATGGCCAAGAGCAACTTTATCTTTTTAAGTAGAAGAAGTTTAGTAGGTGTACAAAGTTTTAAATAATTATCTTTGAACGTTTCGAAAATATTAAACAAAAACGATCCTCAGCACTACACTTTTAACACCCTGTATCTGTAAAACCAAGGGTTTTTCGGCCTATGGTTATATAAAGTTTCCTTAATATTTCTGGTTCTAGAATTCGCTATTAAAGTTTGGCAGGCTAATTTTGGGACACATACAACGCCATACCTCTTTTCGTTTTCGTGATATTCTGTCCATAGAGAGACACACACACAGACAGACAGACCAATGTACAAAAATATGTTTTTTTTATTTAGGGGATAGTCCAGTAAAATGGTGCTCAAAAAGAGCTTAAAGTGGAAAGTTCTGGTGTAATTGTTTTGAGTGACTTACTTTATGTTTTTTGGGGTGCTGAACACGAATCTGAAGTTGTCCAACAAAATTTTTTTCGGCAAATATGAGAAATCATAAAAAAACCACTAAAAATCACAGTTTGTTTTAGTTTTTGGCTTATAATTTTCAAAGTAAGCTTTTTACGCAAAAGACGACCCTATATTAAAATAAAGACGAGAAAATTTCCTACAATTCATGTTCGTATAATTTTTTTGTACGACATATGGTTTCCGCGCTAAGAGGCATTGAAAAACTGCCGAAAATTAGTTGATTTTGGAAAATAGCAAAAAACATATTTTTTACAGCCTTTCCGTTCATAGCACTAAAACTAAGCATTTCTCTGTAAACATTATCCTATACTTTCAAAGAGCAGATAAAATTCTGTACAATTTATGTGTAAATAAATTTATAATAGTTATGAGAAAAGCAATGACGAATGCATGAAGTAGTCAGTCGCCTCCTTATTGAAGGCATATACTTAATTGCACAATTATACTATGTCTGCGCATATATGTAAAACGTTAACCTTAGGTTATATAGGTGCAACAAAAAGATAAACAGCGATTCATGGTTGATTAATATGAAAACTGTGCAATGTTAAACAATACATATAATAACATGGGTATATAGGTAGGTATTTTATAAAACGCTTATTATTAAATGATTATTGACATTGAAGTGAACCTCGTCAGTCAAACCAACCCCTCTTGGTCAAAGGTTCCATGATTTCTGCAGGGATGCCTTCCGGTTAGTCTACATCTAAAAAAATTAATTAAATATAATTAATGACTTAGTTTTAATTGTTTGAACATGGAATAGTTGTATTAGGATACATATTTTGAACACATAAATAAAAGTGAATGGTAAAAAAATAAAGGTGAAATGGAATTATTTATGCATAGTTACATTCAAGTACTTCAGGAAGTTCCGGGTCATCCCCGTACTCTTCGATTTCAGTAAGAGGCATGTTATTGCAACTGGTTTCGCAGTTCACACACATATTGGAGCACTTGAGGCCTGCTTTTTTCATCCACAGTTTTTCTGACAGGTCTTCTTGCATTTGCAAGAAATAAGTTTCAAAACGGCTTGAGGTGCTGGTGGTTCTAGGGTGGTTACTGGCTCCAGACCATCTATGGTTTTCTTCCAACCCCATTGTTCAGGATCTTCTTCATTCCCAAACCAGCCTCGGCAGGTCGAAAGTGTTCACAGATGCTTGCTGATTCATAGAGTTTCATTGTTCTACGGAAGTGAGTAAAGCTGTATATATACTGCTGAATCGCTCGGTGGACAATTCTCTGATCTGGAGCAATAGCATTTCTTGGGATTATCAAATGTATACACCCCATTGCATGAAAGGTATTATACCCATTTAGTGTACGAGTGTTAAAATTCGTGTTGTCATGAACGGATTGATGGAAAGCTGTGGAGTCTATTCGTAAAGATGGTCTCATGATTACTGACACTTCCAAACGAACAGCTTCAGAATAAGAAGTGCAAAGTCCCAAGGCTGACATAATATCAATTAGTTTTCGTGACCCATACTTCTTATAAAAAAAGCTCATAGTCCAATTTGTAAGGCAAAGAACTAGGTCTGACAACGCTAATAACACTGTGAAATGGCTAAAACTTTTTTTTTCATTTATTACTGTCCTCACGGTTCTTCTTCAGTATCAGCATTTCAAAGAAAAGATTGAGAACCTCAGGAACAAGGCTTTCATTTTCGTGCAAGAAAGAATCTGGAGGGGGATAATAATCCACGACATACGCTACAGATCTTATCTCTTCAAGAATTATAACAGCTGCTGTTTCAACTAATCAAAGACGTTTTTCGGTGTACCACGGATCTGGCCAGTATGTTTGAAACATACGATCGTATTCTGTTTAATCTTTGATATGATTACATCCTCCCTTCCTCCCCATATCTCTCCAGTAGATGCTTTATTACTGTTTTGGGGAATGTATTCACTCTCTGTCTGAGCTATTAACTGGTCTAATGAAAATTAACATTCCTCATCACTGTTTTCCATAAAAGTAAAAATGTTCTCCCAATTTCTTTAGCATAAGGGCCAACCTTGTTTTTCACATCAACCTTGGGCTTACCAATGTACAGATTTTTTAAACAGTTATCATGGTACTAACAATCAGCAGCAATATCTGTTCATATCTCTATCAGCAGAAAGAGGTGGAGCTGAAGGTCACAAGATAGTCCGCTAGTTCAATACGTCACATACCTGTTTTATTATATTGATAAAAATACACAGTTTTCATATTAATCAACCATGAATCGCTGTTTATCTTTTTGTTGCACCTATATAACCTAAGGTTGACGTTTTACATATCTGCGCAGACGTATAATGATGCATTTAAGTATATGTCTCCAAAAAGGAGGAGACTGACTACTTCATGCATTCGTCATTGCTTTTCTCATAACTATTAAAAGTCCGAAAAAATTATTTACACATAAATTGTACAGAATTTTATCTGCTCTTTCGAAGTATAGGATAATATTTACAAAGAAATGCTTAGTTTTAGTGCTATGAACGGAAAGGCTGTAAAAATGTGTTTTTTGCTATTTTCCAAAATCTACTGATTTTCGGCAGTTTTTTAACGCGTCTTAGCGCGGAAACCATATGTCCTACAAAAAAATTATATGAACATGAATTGTAGGAAAATTTCTCGTCTTTATTTTAATATAGTATCATCTTTTGCGTAAAAAGCTTACTTTGAAAATTATAAGCCAAAAACTAAAAAAAACTGTGATTTTTAGTGGTTTTTTTATGATTTCTCATATTTGCCGAAAAAAATTTTGTTGGACAACTTCAGATTCGTGTTCAGCACCCCAAAAAACATAAAGTAAGCCACTAAAACCAATTACACCAGAACTTTCCACCTCGAATTACCATTTGACTGGACTAGGACTCTAAAACGTGAAGATCTGCTGAAAACTTAATTTCGAATTTTTGGGGTCAATCCAATACTTCCTTTATCGTAAAAGGAAGTAACAAGGTAAACAAACATTGCGAAATTTGCTACTTCGACCGAATCTAAGTGGAAACAGAAGACAAGGAAGGTAAAGAACTAAGAAAAAAAGCAATTCAGAAAATGGTTCAAGAATATTATAAGAACCCGTACGAATCAAAACAAATTCTACTTCGCTAGCTGGTGGAAGTGTTTAGATTAAAAACTTTTAAAAATCCAAGGGAAACAAGAGTGATCAAAATTAAGTAAAAAATAGGTACAAATATCGTAACGTTGCTAATAATACTGAAACATTCATTACCTACTTCAATTTGCAAATAAAAAAATCTGTAACGGGGTTTATATGGAACTTCTCTCGTGCGAATAACATGCATTTGCAAAAAATGCAGTGGCTAGAATTTGAACTCGGACTTCCGGGCTTACTTTCACGTTTTCTGCCAGGCCGAATTCAATTACTATGCCAATCCCCCGCTTTAACGCTATCAGAGCAGATGGGTCGCTTCTGGCTCTATAGTATAACGAACGCGTTGATCGCTGCATATTTCTATCCATTTTACGATATGTATCTGTTGGGTTTCATTTTCATTAAGGGTAAAAACCTAAGCTATGTGCAAATTACTACTTTTATCTAATTCTATATACAGGGTGTTTACTAAACATGAGGCAAAATTCAAAGGGTTATTCCTTCGGTTATTTTAGGATTTTTTTGTCCTTGGATGATTTTCGGAAAGACTCTTTGTTTCAAAGATAAAGGTTTTTAAAAAATGCATATATTATATGTAAAGATTTTTAATCTACAAAAACTGCTGCAAATGAGTACCACCAGCTAGGATGCATGCATCCAATCTTCTCCTCATTGACTGCCAAACTCAAAAACACCAGGGTTGTTTCTTATTGCATTACACCCATCAATTATCCGATTTCTCAAATCTTCTTCATTTTACACTGGAGTAGTGTACACTAATGTCTTCAAATGGCCCCAGAGGAAAAATCCAAGGGATTTAAGTCTGGGAATTGAGCAGGCCATAACTGAGGTTCACCTCGACCAATCCAGCGATCTTCATATGTTGCGTTTAAAAATTCACGGGCAACCACACTAAAATCTGCTGGTGCACCATCATGCATAAATCACATTACATTTTTCGTTGCCAATGTTACACCCTCTAGAAACCCAGGTAGTGATTCTTTCAAAAAATTTCGATACACTTCACCGGTAAGTCGTCCTGGTAGAAATAACAGTCCAATTAGCCAGTCACCCAGAATTTCAACTCAAATGTTTAATGAAAATTAATGTTGAAAACGATTTCAAGTACCGCATGTGGGTTTTCATGAGCCCATACATGGTTATTATGGAAGGTCCTAATTGTACTTCTTGAGAAATTTCTTCATCAGTAAAAAGATTCACTGCCAATAGTTGAGAGATTTGAACCAAAGTATGAAGAAGCCATTGACAAAATGCAATACGTTGAGGAAAATCCGCAGGAGTAAGTGTCTGAACGCGCTGAATGTGATATGGATACAAGCAGTCCTGCTTCAAAATTTTCTACGCAGTTCTATTACTTAAGTCAAACCATTTTCTCGTAGAAGTACCTGCATCTTCGTCTACCATGTTCAGCACATTTTCTTCCAATTCTATCGTTGTTACTGTATTTGGCCTTACTGGTCCTCCATCTCGTTTAAACGTGCCTGTTTTATGAAGACGTTGATGAATACTTTCGAAAATGTTTCTGTCAGGAACATAACAATTGGAAAATCGTTCACTGTACAACCGCCTGTCTCTAACGAATTCTCATTAGCAAGTCTATACATAAAATGCATGTCAGTCATCTCGGAGTTCGTATAGCGATGCAATCAATTTTAACAACTTTCAACGAGAGAAAATGTCAAGTCACTATGGAAACGTAATCAACAACGTATGAAATCTACAATTAAGCTAATGGTGTTTTCGACATCTACATTAACCTGGTGTGCAAATTATATCCGTTTCTTAAATCGGAATGTGTTTAAAAATAGTATATTATATACCGAGGTGGAAAGTGTTTCATTACTGTCGAGAGATTAAGTAGTTAACCGAAACGCGAAGTGTAGAGGTTAACTTTATTTCGAGACAGGAATAAAACTTTTCACCGTGATATGTATACTATTTTTTCTACTCATGACATTGAAATAAGTCATTTTGACATTGATTCCGGTGGTTGAAATCACATGTCAACCACTAGAGATTGAAATGTTCGGACTACCGGGATTTCAAACTGTTTGACATTCAGTTGTTGACAAGAGAAATGTCACTGTATGTTTAATTTTTTCTAAAGGGCATTAATTTGTTAAAATGAGTGGTGATAGTGATGTAGAGCCAGAATTATTATAAAAGCGACTGATAATTCCTCCCAAGTTGAAACACATTTACGAGTTCACTTTGTAACACCTGCCCTTCTCATAAGGGTTGTTAAACTTTACGCTCGTCGGGTAGCTCAAAGTCGTAGGGGGTTCCCCTCAGATATATGATAATTTAGCATACAAAAACACCATCGGAATACATTTAAACAGTTTAATATATTTACCTACGATACATTTCAGTAATAGATATTTCCAAAGTTCATTTACACAAGAAATAACACCGATAAATCCGTGTGAACGGCCGCAACTGATAGCCGGCGTCCCTATCTGCACGGAGCGCCAGGCATTGCACGTGCGGTTGATAATGGTCCTTGCGAAGTAGCTGGAATCAAAACAGAATTAAACGGTCTGCCAATTCTACAATAAATCATATCACGGCTCTAGAGATTTTACTGATAGTGCAGGGGGTGAAGCCCGCCTCTAAATTCATTTAGAGATGTCCGGAGACGGTTAAGCTAGAAAGGCCGCATTGCGTTTACAAATATGATTTTAATTTCAGAGTCCGAGCGCCGACCAAATATTGCCGCTTTTCCTCCAAAGCGGGCCGGGGAAATCTCGCGCTCTCGGACTATATTACGACTGGCAAATTTAAATTACGACTGCTAACTTTGAGCACGGACGGTTTCAAATATGAATCAAAATACAAGTTTAAAGCTTGAGTGCGGGCTGTTTTGATTACGTCTGGAGATTATGATGAATGCTAGTTTAAAGTTCAGGTGCAGATTATTTCAATGCTGAATTGAAATTAACAGGAATACAAATTTACAGGTCGGATGCGGGTTATTTTAATTATGAATTAAAATCGAATGTATTGAAATCAAAAATGGACAGCTTCGAGTCGAGACTCGAATGTTTCGGTAGTTGTCTACAGGGCGAGAATTGAATCTCGGGGCTTCTAATGCCAAAATCATTAATGGGATTATTGGACCTAATTAATAACGGGATTATTTACAGGGAAACCCTTTGGGCTAACGTAGTGGGTCTCCTAGCGGAGCCTTCCACTTCAAGCGAGCTCTGGGTTTAATTAATCAGGAAATTTCTGGCACGCAAAGTGGGTTTTCTAGTGAAATCTTCCACTTCTAACGAGCCCCGGGATTGTTAATCAAGTAAGTTTTAAATACGCAAAGTGGGTTTTCTACCGAAATCTTCCACTTTAAACGTACTCTGGGAGAATTAACAGGAAGTTCGCAAAGTGGGTTTTCTAGCAGAAATCGTCCACTTCTAACGAACTCTAGGTCGGGTCTACCAGCGAGTATCGGAAGGAAATCAGGATCGGGAACTGGAGTCGGACTGGGGAAATCGGTCTGGAGAATCTCTGGGAAAATCTGCTAGAATCTCGTGGCGATTGAACGGTGCAGCTCCTTTTATGTGCCCTGGGAAAATTCTCAAGTGGGGATAGCAAGTGGGGATAGCGGCGCGCGACTCGACTCGGTACTACCTTGTTATCTCTGGACGTGACGTCGGTCCCTGCGCGCTTGTCATCACGGGCAAAATGTAACTTGAGATAACGCGAGACTGGGCGATGCGTAAATTAAACACATTTTTATTGTGTAATAAAAATTTACGCGGAGGCTAGCGTTACAACTTATAGAAAGTTTATGGACTGGAGAACTAAAAAACAAAGTAAATCATTTTCTGAAGAAGTCTTCGGTGCTTATTTTGCAGAATTGGCTGAAGTGAAGAAACTCTCAACACTTTGGGCCCAGTACTCGATGCTAAGGACTACTGTTTCGATCAAAAATGACGTCGATATTTCAAAGTATTTAAAGTTACGATCATTTTTAGAACGAAAATCAGATGGGTATCATCCAAAAAAATCTAAAACCTTTACGAAAGAAGAGATAGCCAAATTTATAATTGAAGCTCTTGATTATGTTTTCTTGTTGACAAAGGTTTGTACAAAAAAAATTCTTTTGACTTTCCATTCGTTACAGGTCGTACTTATATTTGGAATTTCAGGCGCTTGTCGGTGCGACGACCTTTATAAGTTAAAATTGACAGATATTGAAACCACTGAAGACATAATTGTAGTAACTCTTCCAGACACCAAAAACAAAACCACAAGAAAGTTTGTTATTCCTTAGGAATACGTTGAAGTGTGCAAAAAGTATCTATCACTCCGTCCTCCAGATTTAGAAAATTTAAGATTGTTTTGCAATTATTAAGCTGGAAAGTGTACAAGACAATTTGTTGGCATAAATAAAGTTTGCGCAGTGCCAAGAACCATAGCTACTTATTTAAAATTAAACAATCCGCAAGAGTGCACAGGACATGCAATGCGAAGAATTTCTGCCACTATGTTAGTTAACGCAGGAGGCAACATAACTATGTTGAAAAGACACGGCGGATGGTAATCGTCGGCTATAGCTGAAAGTTACATCGATGAATCATTATCTGGAAGAAAAGATATAGCGACCAGGTTATTTATAGATAAACCATCAACAAGCTCAAGATCAAGTTCAGTTATTCCTAATGAGTCCTGTCAAATGAATACAAATACTTTCGATAAATGCATAAATATTGGCGCTAATTGCACAAATTGTTCTATTACAGTTAACGTATATCAAAAATAATAAACAAATGGTTTATTAACGTAGCAGTGTACCTAGAGGGATACGGGACCACTTTTGACCTTGAAGTTTTTCAAGGTCACGATGAGGTGGCGAGGTCAGTGACCTCAAGGTCACGTGGCGAGGTCAGGGTCATGTGGCGTGCCATCTGGGGTTGGCGCTACGATGAATTTTGGGGCTACAAGTCTACTTTTGAAATTTTTACAAGATTCCCCTCGCTTATCTGAATTTTCCCAGGCTTAACCGGATGTGACTCATTGTCTGGGATGTTAGACTTGTCGAGACTTGTTTAAGCGGGTGTGGGCGTCTGGCCGGATGTTATTGTCAACACCGGATGTTATTGTCTGCGCATTTGCTGAATGCAGCTAGAACTAACTGTATGGAGTCATTGTTTGAGAAATGTGCAAGGTTGCTAAAAATAAACCGGATGTTATTGTCTGGGGGTTCAAACCTGTCCAGACTTGTTTAAACGGATGTTATTGTTTGAAAATGTGCAAGGTTGGTAAAAATAATTGTATGAAGTCATTGTTTGAAAATCTGCACGACTGCTAAAAATAATTGAATTAAGTCTTTGTCTGGAAATTTTTGCTGGATGTAGTTAATGATCTCCATTATCAGTGTATGGAGGACCTCTGGCCAACCTGAAATTTTCCTGTAACCAATTTTATAAACACAACGGTGTAATAAACTTGTATTTATTTATCTAAAACGTACATGTATAAAATTAAAATATATTATGCATCACTGGCCAACTTGAAGCGCAGGGTTTTGGCTGGAAATTCAAATTCTGCGCATCATTTGGCGGTAAATTTAAATTCTACGCATCATTTTGGCGGTAAACTTAAATTCTGCGCAGGTTTTTTTTGGCGGGAAATTCAAATTCTGCGCATTATTTGGGCAGTAAATTTTAATTCTACGCATCATTTTAACGGTAAACTTAAATTTTGCGCAGGTTTTTTTGGCGGAAAATTCAAATTCTGCTCTTAATTTTGGCGGTAAATTTAAATTCTGCTCAGGTTTTGGCGGTAAATTCAAATTCTGCTCAGGTTTTGACAATACATTCAAATTCTACTCAGGTTTTGCCGGTAAATTCAAATTCTGCTAAGGTTTTGGCGGTAAATTCAAATTCTGCTCAGGTTTTGGCAATACATTCAAATTCTACTCAGGTTTTGCCGGTAAATTCAAATTCTGCGCATCATTTTGACGGTAAATTTAAATTCTGTGCAGGTTTTTGGCGGGGAAAATTTAAATTCTGCGCAGGACAAATGAACCAATTTATATTTGGCAGGTGTTAATAGGGGGCTATATTTGCGCGTTGCCAGATGTCAGACCTGTTGAGACTTAGTTAAACGGATGTTGGCGTCTGGTCGGATGTTATTGTCTAGGCCTTTGCTGAATGCAGCTAAAAATAATTGTATGGAGTCATTGTTTGAGAAATTGCACGGTGCGGGGATTGACTGTCTCATATGGATGAAATAGAATTAAGATATATAACAAATTTATTTGCCAAATTACAAGTCCATTATCGACTTTATCAATTGGCCCGGATACCTGTTTAATGAAAACATTTTCGTGAATTTCCGCTAAGGAACATAGAATCACAAGATTGGAGGCAGCAATATATAATTATACTAACGGCTATATTTGCGCGTTGCTAGATGTCAGATTTGTTGAGACTTGTTTAAGCGCATGTGGGCGTCTGGTAAAAATTTACACCGGATGTTATTGTCTAGGAGATGTCATTGTCTGAAAATAATGAATTTTTGGGCTAAAAGTCTAATTTTGAAATTTTTACAAGATTTTGACGATGAATTTTGGGGCTACAAGTCTAATTTTGAAATGTTTACAAGATTAATTTAAGCTTAATCAAACATTTTAAAACAAAGTCCTGAGAATAAGAATTAAATTAAATAAAGTCTAATAATAGCTTTTATTAGGGCAATATATTAGTAAAAATACACTTATTAATAAGGATGCTATACAGTATACATGATACTCAACGGCGAGGGACAGTTTCATTTTCGCCAGTTAAAAAACTTATCGAGATTGGTTAGAAATCAAATACATAAGAGAAAATCTCGAAATTTTTTAAATCGTTTTTGTAACTAAACAATCACATTAGAAACTGTAATAGTGTAAATAAAGCTAAAATTAGAATGCTTGAAGGAGGTACATCAATAGAATTTGCAGACTATAGAAAATATCTGTCCAGACTTGTTTAAACGAATGTGAGCGTCTGGAAATATGCAAGGTTGCTAAAAATAAATGTATGGTTAAGAAATTTGCTTAAATTTGACTGAAAATTTACAGAAATTGGGAAATCCACAACACTGTTTGTAAGCATCGAATGTAACTATTGCGTGTTTTTCCAGTACTTTATTACAGTTTCAAAATTGAGCCGATAGTTATTTATTTCAACCTGTTTCACTCTTATAAACATTCGAACATATAGAGTAAGACTCAAATATCTTCAGGTTCATAACTTCGAATAAGTTATCCTATCATCTCCTTTATCAGTGTTGCAGGTGTTAATAGAGACTATATTTGCGTGTCGCCAGATGTCAGACCTGTCAAGACTTGTTTAAGCGGATGTGGACGTCTGACCGGATGTTACTGTCTGAGCATCTGTCGAATGCAGCTAATGAGAGAGTCAATGACCTACATTATGTGAGCCGGATGTCATTGTTTCAGAAATTTCACGGTTGCTAAAAAATAAAATGAATGGAGTCTTTGTCTGAGAAATTTACGCCTGATGTAGTTAATGACCCTCATTATCAGTGCCTGCAAATTTTCGACGAGGAATAAATAGACCACTGGTCAACCTGACATGTACTTGTAACGGTTTTAAACAATTGTAATAGCTATTAACATATCTAGGAATGTTATGAGTATCATAACTGCCGCAGATGTTTTGAATTCCGAGCTCGTAGAGCGAGGATTTTAAAACTTCTAAGGCAGTTATGATTCATAACATCCGTGATTTGTTCAATAGTTTATCGGTTGCTATATGGTTATGGTTGCCATGTAGGGTAATATTCTTTAACCCTACAGATAAGTTAGGATCTAGTTACCAGCCTACTTTTGTATATGTAAACAAAGGCTTAATATCCTGAAACCGATAAATATAATTGTATTTATTTGTCTAAAACATACATGTATAAAATTATTACAAATATATTATGCACTAGGCAATTATTGTGCTAGAGATGTTGTTGTCATCTCTGTCTGAGGTGTTACGATATCCTCGCCAAGTTTCGAACCACAAAAAATATAAAAATTCGATAGTAATTCTGTACAAAGTAGAACTAGCCGACGTTAATGTGCAGACCATGTTAGAAGAAATACCAGAAATGTTAAAACAGCTTCAAATAGATAACTTTTACCTTATTAATATAACACAAGACTTTGCTTGCATTTGCATGAATATGTGCGATTACTTCAGACTATGTGTATCTGGACGAAAGGCGTACCATTCCCGGACGACTGTGAATATTGTTGGGCGAGGCGAGGCAGGTAGACAGGCAGGCAGGCAGGCAGGCAGGCAGACAGGCAGACAGACAGACAGACAGACAGACAGACAGACAGACAGACAGACAGACAGACAGGCAGGCGGGCAGGCGGGCAGGCGGGCAGGCGGGCAGGCGGGCAGGCGGGCAGGCGGGCAGGCGGGCAGGCGGGCACGTGGGCAGGCGGGCAGGCGGGCAGGCGGGCAGGCGGACAGGCAGGCAGGCAGACAAAAACATGCGCATGACGAAGGACATTGAGAGTGCAGCTAAAAAGGGTGAAAACATTACAAAGCACCTCGCCAGGCTAATGCCCAACCTTGGTGGAGCCAGGGCTAGTAGGCGTAAAATCTTGGCGTCTGTAACAGATTCAATTATGCTGTATGCAGCACCCATCTGGGCAGAGGCAATAAAGTATAAAAAGTATAAATACTTAATGCAGAAGGTGCAGAGAAGGACCCTGCTTAGAATTTGTTGTGCCTATAAAACCACCTCAACGGAAGCATTGCAAGTAATCGCAGGAATACCGCCGATTGACCTCCTAATAGCAGAACGTTGTGCGGCGCACAGAAACAGACAACAAGGAAAGAAACAACAGAGAAAAGAAAGACTCACGAAGTGGCAGAGGAGATGGAACGAAATGCAAGAGAAGGCCCAGTGGACAAAGCAAATTATTCCGGACATAAGAAAATGGGTGAACTACTACGTAACTCAGGTAATCGGCGGACACGATTCCTTCGGGCAATACCTGAAGAGATTTAAAATCCAGGAAGAAGAAGTATGCCACTACTGAGGAGAGATAGACTCGGTGGAACATACAGTGTTTCAGTGCCCAAGATGGACAGTAGTGAGACATACCATACAATTATTAACTGGAGAGGTAATAAATGGTCGGAACCTGACAGACCTGATGGTACAAAGCAGAACGGCATGGGATGCAATTGCTGACGGATTGAGAACGATTATGGTAACAAAGGAGCGAGATGAACGTACTAGACAGCAGCAGAGACTGGGGAATTAGGACATACAAGTACAGAGGGTAAAAAATATGAAAATAGGACAGAACATCTCATAAGGTAATACAGGGGGGGCCATAAATATCTGAGATCCCGGTAGCCATGGAATTAGCTACTTATAAATGTTGGTTAGCGTTATATTTCAATTATGATAAGTATTGTTACCTATGTAATGTTATAAAATGCAATAAGAGGAGGGAAATGTGCCCCGGATTCTGCAGTTTAGCCTACGACTCAATTATAAAAATCTCCTGTTCTAACTCGATTAGTTACTGCAATCTGTAATAATTTTTGACAGATAGGAATTTTAGGTGTGATGACATTAATGACATTTAGTGTAGTTGGATTCATCACTTTAATAAAGCGGTGTTGATTCCAAAGGTAATGTGATATCAGATATTTATGGCCACCCGGTATAAGGGTTTCTTGAAGTTATGCTATCGCGATTCCGAGAAACTCATCTACGATACCCGAGGAGTGGTTTTAGTGGGTATACCTAACCCGAGAGAGTAGGGAGTCCCACGCCCCCCCCCCCCACCAGCGAAGACGGGGCGCCTATAAAAGGTTTCCCTCTTCAAGCCAAAAAAAAAACTTTCCCGTTTGACATCACTAATTATTTCACTCTTGGGTATCTTGTTGTAGATTTCCACAGTATCGTCGCACTCTGCTTCACATTTTGCTAAGTAATCGGCTTTCTCGTTCCCTACGTTACCTTGATGTGCTTTTACCCAGGTGACAAACAATTCACATTTTTCTTCTAGTTCAATCATTAGTTTCTGTATTTGTATTATTAAATTGCCATGCTTATCTCTCCCTTTAAATGAATCAATTGCGACTCTACTGTCGGTGTATAGTATTACTTTGGTTGATTTTTTTCTGAGGTGCATATTTCTTCTAATTTTTGTAGTCCTTTCAGTATTGGCAGTTGTTCGGCCTGGTTATTCGAACACCTACCACTTAGTCTGTATTTCATTTCGTGCTCAAGCTGGTTGTTTTTGTAAATCGCCACTCCAGAGCCAACCTTGTCACTAGTTTTACTCCCATCTGTATATATCTCGATGTCAGGTTTTGCATTACGATCTGGTTGATTAACAGTCGGAATTTCTGCAGGATGAATCCACTTACTAACTGGCATGGGAAAATCGTAGTGAATATACTCTCTAGTTCTTGTGGCTAAGTGTATTCTATTTATTTCTTCAATTTTAATAATTATAGGCACTAAACCACTTAAGATACACGACGCTTCGTACGATAAAGTTCTGTATGCTTTTGCCACTTTAACATTAATGAGCCTCTGTACCCTCCTAAGCATTAATTGGTTAGTTTTTCTATTCGCGGATTTAATCCAAACGGGAGCTCCATAGGTAAGGATAGTTTGAATAGCGCCTGTATATATAATTTTTTTTTTTTAGTCCCCAGGTGGGTAGGAAACAACTTCCACAGTCCCACACCGCAAAGACGGTCTGCCCTACGGAATCTGGGGAGGGCAAAAGCTCGTTTAAACAAAGTACAAGAACGAAGCGACAACTTAAGGTAAACAAAACCAAGCTGAACATAGCAACTTACAACGCAAGATCCATAGCCTCGGACGATAGAATAGAAGAGCTAATGTACGAACTGGGCAAAATCAACTGGGACATTCTGGGCATAAGTGAAACACGAAAAAGAGGCGAAGATTTCATCGACCTGCAAAGAGGACACATGCTGTACTACAAAGGCAACGAAGACAATAGCCACGGTGGAGTTGGTATTTTAATAAATAAAAAATTAGTACCACAAATCAAAAACTTAAAATCAATATCAAATAGAGTTATCTATGTCACCCTAAAGTTGAATAAATTAACAACGCTCAAAATTGTACAAGCTTATGCCCCGACAAGCAGCTACGAAGAAGAGGAAGTCGAGGAGTTCTACGAGAACTTATCAGTCGCCATCTCGGAAAATCCCACGCAACATATCTTAGTACTGGGAGACTTCAACTGTAGAATTGGCCAAAAAGAGGAAGACGCAGAGATATTTGTCGGCAAACATGGCCTAGGAATCAGAAATGACAGAGGAACAAAACTGGCCCATTTCTTACAACAGGAAGAGTTGTTTAACGCAAACACCTTCTTTAAGAAGAACGACAAAAGAAAGTGGACATGGGTAAGCCCAAATGGGACAACAAAAAATCAGATAGACTATATACTTACCAGAAATATGAAATTAATACAGGACGTAGATGTTCTAAACTCATTCAATACTAGCAGTGACCATCGCATAGTCAGAGCCAAAGTCAAAATAAATCTAAAACTCGAAAGATTTAAAAAATCAAACAAACAACACCCATAAATCGGGAAAAACTAACTTCCAACCAAAGGCAATTCGAAAACACGTTAAAAATAAAACTGAATGAACACAAAACAAACAGCTCTGATTTAAATTTAACTAACAAAAACATAGTAGAAACACTAATAGAAACCTCCAGCAAATACAAACAGAAAAAGGAGAAGGTGGATAGACTCAGCCAAAAAACAAAAACTTTGCTAGAAGAGAGAAGAAAGTTAATTACTACGAATAGAAGACTAACTCCCGAATACACGGAGGTTAACAAAGCGGCGAGAAAATCAGCTAAATCAGACATAATACAGTATAACACGAAACTCGCTCAAGAGGTCCTAGAAAACAACAAAGGACTGAAAGTATTTAGAAGGAAGACAAACAAGAAGAGAGAGATCACAAAACTGATAAAGAATGAAGGCACAACAATTAACGACAGGCAACACCTTCTTGGGATAGTAGAAGAATTCTATACTGAACTGTACAACTCCAAAATAAAAAACATGATGAATGACGACGAAAGAGAACGAAAGATCCTAAATGTAGGCTCAGAGGATATTCCACCAATAAACAAAGATGAAATCAGGAATGCCATCAAACAACTGAAAAACGGGAAGGCCAGTGGAGCAGATGAGGTAATAGCGGAAATGATGAAACAGGGAGGAGAAACGCTGATACAACAAATGGAAGAGCTGTATAACAAATGTCTAAACCAGGAAGATATACCGGATGACTGGAAAAATGCTTTGGTTATCCTGATCTATAAAAAAGGCGACCTCAAAGATCTAGAGAATTACAGACCCATCAGCCTCCTGTCGCAAATATACAAAACCTTCTCACGCATTATAATAAATCGCCTAACATCTAAACTCGACTCTTTCCAGCCGATAGAGCAAGCTGGTTTCCGAGCAGGTTACAGCACCATTGAGCACCTGCAAACAGTAAGAATCCTAAACGAAAAGTGCACAGAGTATAATATTCCGATGTGGATGGCCTTTATCGACTTCAAGAAGGCTTTTGACACCGTTGAAATTTGGGCCATAGAGCGAGCCCTAAAGAACGCAAGAATAGACAGCCGATACATTAACATAGTCAACAACATATATAAAAACGCAACCCTCCAAATTCAAATGCACGAAACATCTAAGAAAATTGATGTTAAAAGAGGAGTGCGGCAAGGCGACCCTATGTCTCCCAAACTGTTTACCCTCGCTTTAGAGGATGCAATGAGACATATAGATTGGGGCAATAGAGGCTACAACATCAATGGGGAAAAACTAACACACCTAAGGTTCGCCGATTACATTATAGTGTTCGGAAAAACAAAAAACGAACTTGAAAGTATGGTTAAGGACATCTACAGAGCAACTCAGAGCATAGGATTAGACATGAACATTCATAAGACAAAGTATATAACAAGTGAAAAAGACATAGAAGGAACAATCACTCTCGATGCGAAACAAATAGAACGAGTAAGAACGTATAAATACCTAGGGCAGACCATAACAACGGGGAAAGCCAACCAGGAACTAGAAGTTAATGAAAGAATTAGATTAACGTGGGCGGCATACGCGAAAGTAAAAGATGTACTCAAATTAGATATACCGCTCGCCCTTAAAACACAAATCTATAACCAGTGCATATTACCGATAACTACCTACGACTCCGAAACGTGGGTATTCACCAAGTCCATCCTCAACAAATTAAAGGTGAATCAAAGAGCCATAGAACGAAAAATATTGGGTATTACTCTGAGAGACCGAAAGACCAATATTTGGATACGTGAAAAAACAAAGGTAGAAGATGTAACTAGGAGAATAGCTGCATTGAAGTGGAGCTGGGCTGGCCATGTCGCTAGAAACGAGAATGATTGGAGTGGCAGACTGCTCAGATGGAGGCCATGGACACAGAAACGAAGCGTAGGGAGACCACAAGCAAGATGGTCTGACGATTTGAAAAGGGCAGCTGGTTTCAACTGGTATCGAGTAGCACAACACCGACAAAATTGGAAAAGCATAGGGGAGGTTTATATTCAACTAGTAGAGAACGGCTGAAAGAAGAAGAAGAAGATATAATTTTAAGAGCCTGATGTCCTAATCCCCAATTCATTCTTGCTGACCTAGATAAGGTGTATATCAATTTGGTGGCTTTCTCAGTGATGTGTTTAATGTGGCTGTTAAAATTTAATCTTTCATCGAAATAAATACCTAGGTATTTTAGTTCCGACACCTGTTTTAAGGTATTTCCATTTAAATATATTTTTATATCATCGCCCTTCTCCCTTTTCCTCGATATTAACATTGTCATTGATTTTTGGTCGTTAAAGGTTATCTTATTATTTTTTGCCTAGATTTCAATTTTCTTAAGATCCAAGTTAGCAAAGTTTTCTGCTTCGATTGAGTTGTTCCCATCCGTAATTATTAGCAAGTCATCGGCGAATGCTATCGCTTTTGTTTTTTGGGTATAATTTATATTTAGCAGTGAATTATATTGATTATTCAACACTATAATGAACGAACCAATGAAAATTGTTCAATTTGTCAGAAACGGCCAATCAAAATTGACTGTCACTGAAAACACCTAATGTCACAGTGTTTTCACGCGAGCTCGATTGATTTCAATGATTTCAATTTAGTAAGTAGCCTTTGACTGACATTTCACCAAAACGTCAAAGTCAAAGTTTGCAAATCAGCATCGTTCTAAAAACTCATAATAATCGTGTTGGAAGCTCCAGTATCGAATTAATAGTGGAAAACGTTAAAAATGTGTGCTGTCTACCCATATTGTTGAATAATCTTTCCAAATACCACTCAAGGCAAAATTTTTTTAGAGAATTTTATTCGTCAACATGCAAATTATTGCAAATTTCTCTCAACAAAAACTGCTCAAATACCACTCGACCTGCGGTTTCGCGGAATTTTTAAAGCAGTTTTGGTTTCGAGAAATTTAAAAGCAATAATTTGCATGTGAACGAAAAAAATTCTCAAAAAATTTTCACTTTTTGTGGTATTACCCTTGAATATTCAATAGACCCGGTCTACAACACGGACTTTGGGGGCAGCCCATGGTTACCTTTTTTTTATCTTTATTGAGTTTATCGCCAGTGTAGCCGTTCTATCTTTAAAATAATCTTTTGTAAGGACGTGTCTGTCTGTCTGTCTGCCTGCCTGCCTGCCTGCCTGCCTGCCTGCCTGCCTGCCTGCCTGCCTGCCCGCCTACCTGACTGCCTGCCTGCCTGCCTGCCTGCCTACCTGTCTGTCTGTCTGTCTCCCTGCCAGTCTGTTTGTCTGTCTGCCTTCCTGCCTGCCTCTCTGTCTGTCTGTCTGTCTGTCTGCCTGCCTGCTTGCCTGCCTGCCTGCTTGCCTACCTGTCTGTTTGCCTGCCTGCCTGCCTGCCTGCCTGCCTGTCTGTCTATCTGCCTGCGTGCCTGCCTGCCTGCCTGCCTGCCTGTCTGTCTCTCTGTCTATCTGCCTGCATGTCTGCCTGCCTGTCTCCTGCCTACCTGCCTGCCTGTTTGCCTATCTGTCTGCCTGTCTGCCTGCTTGCCTATTTGTCTGTCTGCCTGTCTGTAACACCTGGACCCTTCTTTTTAAGGGATTAATTATTAATTTACCTCGGATAAGCTTATTAGTCGGAAACAGAGTTCAAACACGCTTTTCAGCCACCATACGAAGTTAACAAATACTCAAACAGAATTTCCTATATACACTTTTATTTGTTATAACTATGTACAAAATAATAAAGCAGGAATTAACGAAAATAAAGGATTTCCAATCAGTTTGACAAATGATTAATTACAATAACGGCACGAGCTGCCCCTTCGCATGCCGCAACCAAATTCGCAGGCGGATGAAAATTTATGTCGACGGCTGGAGTAGCTCTCTTCGGGTTGCTCGGGCTTCTTCGCTGTTCTGGCACATACGTGGACCCGCGCAGTGGCTGCGCCGCAGGAGTTAGCTGTCAAAGTTCTCGCCTCGTGTTTCTGTAAACAATCTACAAATTAAATCTATTAATACACTTTTCCCACCCTTTCCGGTGACGAGAATAGGTTTAATTGGAGCCCCGGGAAGGGTGCCGTGCAGCGGCGTGATCACGGGATGATTTACCCAAGCCCCGTGGTTCTCGTAAATATGTTTGTGGAAGCCTGCACGTTTCTGATATCTTTGAGACCGACGGCGTGCCGCAATTTAGCAACAAATAACAGGTAAATTTACATTTACTTTGCAAGAGTGATATGTTTCTAGTCGGCCGGCTGAATGCCTAATTTTGCAATGTAACGGTAGCCAACGTTTATGAATTTACAGGAGTCTCTGCGTACTCGCAAGTTGATATTTGCGGCCGGCGTAAAAATTCTAGTCGAGCGGTGCAGGCACTCGATTTCAAAGCGGCTCAAAATGTATCGGGCTTTATTTAATTAGGGCCATATATTTCGACTGGGGAGAATTGATGACATCTAGATATTTATTTTGACAAAGCCACTAGGTCAACCCACGTAAGACAGAGGACATTCAGGCGGATTTTCACCACTAAGTCGAATTCTGTTTAGTGGTGACTGCGAGATGTTTCTCAAAATAATTCACTAGGTCAAATCTACTCTCGGGGAAGTTAACTAATTAATAAGTTGTTGACATCCAGGCGGATTCTCACCACTGGGTCGAAACAACTTATTATCTAGCTTGCTAAGTGCGGTCTAGCGGGTTCTCCTGAAGGGAGCTGGTGCTAGCAGGAAGAATCTCTCTTGAATGCCGGATGGGGATTGGGGATCTGGGACTGGGGAAATCGGTCTGGAAGGTCTCGGAGTAGGAAGGGAAAGTCTCGTGGAATCTCTTTTTAACTACGCTCTGTAACTGGTTTTATATGCTGCGCCAAAGCCATGAGGAGGGGATTCTGCGCGCGTTTAACCTTTGTTTCGGTGCCCGGGCGGGCTTATCGGTTCGGTACAGGTGGAGGGTCTTGATAACGCTACCTGAGGATGACGAATAAATTTGATCATATTATTTAATATGGATTTTACCAAATTTAAACGGAAGCTAGCGTTACATGTCTACCTGTCTACCTGTCTACTTGTCTAGATGTCTACCTGTCTACCTGTCTCGCTTCGCCCAACAATATTCACAGTCGTCCGGGAATGTTACGCTTTTCGTCCTAGATACACAGAGTCTGAAGTAATTGCACATATTCATGCAAATGCAAGCAAAGCCTTGTGTTGTATTTATAAGGCAGAAGTCATCTATTTGGAGCTGTTTTAACATTTCTGGTATTTCTTATAACATGGTCTGAACATTAACGTCGGCTAGTTCTACTTTGTACAGAATTACTATCGGATTTTTATATTTTTGTGGTTCTAATCTCGGCTACGAGGAGATCGTAACACCTCAGACAGAGATGACAACAACATCTCTAGCACAATAATTGCCTGGTGCATAATATATTTGTAATAATGTTATACAAGTTTTAGACCAATAAATACAATTATATTTACAATTGTTTAAAACCGTTACAGGAACATGTCAGGTTGACCAGTGGTCTATTTATTCCTCGTCGAAAATTTGCAGACACTGATAATGGGGGTCATTAACTACATCAGGCGTAAATTTCTCAGACAAAGACTCCATACATTTTATTTTTTAGCAACCGTGCAATTTCTCAATCACATCCGGCTCACATAATGGAGGTCATTGACTCCCTCATTAGCTGCATTCGACAGATGCTCAGACAGTAACATCCAGTCAGACGTCCACATCCGCTTAAACAAGTCTCGACAGGTCTGACATCTGGCGATACGCAAATATAGTCTCTATTAACACCTGCAACACTCATAAAGGAGATGATAGGATAACTTATTCGAAGTTATGAGCCTGAAGATATTCGAGTCTTACTCTATATGTTCGAATGTTTGTAAGAATGGAACAGGTTGAAATAAATAACTATCGGCTCAATTTCGAAACTGTGTATTTAATAAAGTACTGGAAAAACACGTAATATTTACATTCGGTGCTTACAAACAGTGTTTTAGATTTCCCAATGTCTGTAAATGTTCAGTCAATTTGAAGCAACTTTTTTAACCATACATTTATTTTTAGCAACCTTGCATATTCCCAGACGCTCACATTCGTTTAAACAAGTCTGGACAGATATTTTCTATAGTCTGCAAATTCTATTGATGTACCTTCTTCAAGCATGCTAATGATAGCTTTATTTACACTATTACAGTTTCTAATGTGATTATTTAGTTACAAAAAAAGGATTTTCTCTTATGTATTTGATTTGTAACCAATCTAGATAAGTTTTTTATCTAGCAAAAATGAAACTGTCTCTCACCGTTGAGTATCATGTATCGCATCATTATTAATTACAGTATTTTTACTAATATATTGCCGTGATCAAATATCTTTTATTAGGCATTATTTAATTTAATTCTTATTCTCAGGGCTTTATTTTAAAATGTTTGATTAAGCTTTGATTAATCTTGTATACATTTCAAAATTAGACTTTTAGCCTTAAAATTCATCGTGGGAATATAGTAAAAATTTTAAAATGTCACTTTTAGCCCCAAAATTTATTGTTTTCAGACAATGACATCTCCTAGACAATAACATCCGGTGTAAATTTTTCCCAGACGGCCACATGCGCTTAAACAAGTCTCAACAAATCTGACATCTGGCAACGCGCAAATATAGCCCCTATTAACACCTGCGCAGAATTTAAAATTGGATCATTTGTCCTGCGGAGAATTTGAATTTACCACCAAGATGATGGTCAGAATTTGAATTTCCCACCAAAAAAAACCTGAGCATAATTTGAATTTACCGTCAAACCTTGCGTTGAATTTGAATTTTCCGACAAAAGAAAACCTGTGCAGAATTCAAATTTACCGCCAAAACCTGCGCAGAATTTAAATTTACTGGCAAAACCCTGAGCATAATTTGAATTTCTCGCCAAAAAACCTGCGCAGAATTTAAATTTACCACCAAAACCTGAGCATAATTTGAATTTCCCGCCAAAAACCTGGGCAAGAACCCCGCGCAGACTTGCGCAGTAGACATGTTTTAGCCTAGAACCCGTGTAGGTACACTACTTACCGTTTATTTTAAAAATTCGTAGAAAATAGTATATACTCCATTCACTATAGTCTCCGATTGTCGAAAATGACGTTTTATGGTAGCACTGTTGAATTTCTATTGGTTTGTTTGTTACTACTAGGTTGGAAAACCCAAAAGAGTAATTTTTAAAACTTGCGTTTTTGTTACCTGGCAACTTTTATTTATTTTTGCTTAAGTCATAACCTATAATTTATAGTTTTGACATTAGTAACTTAATTAATTGTTTCTAGTTACCCATAGCTTGACTTAAAAGTATTAACCATAATATAAAGGATTGTTTTTAATTGGATTTTGACATTGACAATGTGGGACTATAGTGAATAGTTTATGCAACTCGTGTTACTCTAGTTACTTTTTTCAACTCGCTTCGCGCATTGAAGAAAACACTTTCAACGTTGAAATTTTATTTCAACGACTTGTCCCATAATATACTATTATTCACAACCACTTTATTGGAAACATTTATTTGACAGGTTGTGACTGACATTTGATGTTTTCAAGAATTGACAGGCATATAACTTTCCGACAATTTTTAAAAGTCGGGAATTACCTTATTACATATATGGTTGTTAATAAAATATTTTTTTCTCCAACCACACGAATAAGACTCCATATTGTCGAATAATTTTGTATAAAAAATAAGTCATTTCGGGATGTTCACAAATTACCTTGGCAACTGTACACTTTTCGATTCATATTTGCACTAGTACAAAAATGGACGCAAGATAGGGTTTTACATGGTAAATTTTAAATGAAAAGCAAACGCTTCGTCAATATTCGGCAGTCGCCGTCGTTGTTGTTTAATTTCCCTGTTATACTGATTGTTTATTTGCGCCATGACAGTTTTACAATATAACCTACAATGTTTGATTATAAATAATAAGTCATATTACCGAATTCATGAGTAGTTGGAGAAAAAATAGTATGTTTCATTCTTGCAAAAAATGCGTTTTCGGGACGTGAAAGACTCGCTGGACTCCGCTGCGCGTCGTCCGGCGATCTGTCTTACTTGTCCCGAAATCATTAATTTTTTTGTACTAATGAAACAAATAACTATTGTTTAAGTTTGCGCTAATGTTCACATATTTTAATGAAATCGGAAAAAGTGTATTTTCATTTCAAAGTTTTCTTTTGTCCTTCCCGCTTGTTTAAAAATGACAACATAAGTTACAATACTATAGAGTTTTAATTATTTACAGCATATACAGTCAAAATCTACAGAAACTACAGTCATTCGTCAAAAGACGTATCATTTTTTTCTAGAAAAACAGGTGACATGACAATTCATTGCAGTGCTTACACATATTCTAACATAGCTGCAGGATACGAAGCGTAGAAGTTGAGCGAGCCAAAAGGCAGTAAACTAGCAATATGTCTCGATGCTTTCTTCTTTTGTCCATTCCTCTTTACGTATTCTATATTCCATCGTCACTCAGTTGCTGAAACTTTATTTCCTAGCGACGAGACGTTTGAAGATGAATACATGATGTATATATGTGTTTGTAGTGGGAGTTTCGTAAAAAATATATTTACGCTGACTTAGGTTATGGTTCTGAAACGGAAGTAACTAGTTTCGTTAAATGCTTTAAAATTCTTCAACCCAGAAGACTCAAAGCTATTGAGTTGATAAAATCGTCACCTGCAGCTGAGAGCAAAACGAAAATTTATATGCAAGCAGGAATTCCTCGGGAATATTGTTTACCAGTGATAAAAATAAATTAGTTTTCGAAAGTTTGTGAATGTGAAGTATGAAGGGGCACTGAGGAGAAACAACGGAGGAGGGCTGCGAGTTTTGGTAAAATTAATCTGTTGCAGTAGTCGTAACAACTGACCAAAATTAAGCTTTCCCGTAACTATTCCCGACTTCATCCCTTAAGTTCCTGGACTACGTAGTGTAAATCAGTGACCGGCAAGGCACGACAGGCGTATCAATGGAAGCGCAGCGGAAAAGAAATCGTATTTTTTACAACAATAAATCAATTCAGAAAATTCTTTCACTAAAAATTTCTTAATTTTTTTACACATTTCGTACGATTAAAGTATGCGTTTATGTGCAATAGTTTTCAAAATACCTCAGTGCTAAAATTTATTCCACGCATTCCCGATACGCTTTGTTTAAACAATTTCTGTAGCATTTGTTAAAAATAATTTCGTTAGAATTTGACATCATCTGAATTTAGAAAAAATAAGCTTTCCACTGCTTTAAATATCATTGAGAAATATTTAAAAATAAGTTTGTAAACGCGATGTACACACAAAATTCATCAATCTTCGGTAATAAAAAAACGTCTGATTTTTTTACAATCGCAAAAACATGGTGCCCTCCACGTTTAGATCCGCAAGGGCATTCCAGATAGTGTATATTTTCTTCAAACTCTGTCTTCGAGTGCACATCAGAGGCGTAGCTAGATATCAGCGGGCCCTGTATCATAAACTGCCAAGTGGGCCCCCCCGCCCCACCCCATCAGGGTATTATTCAATAAACGTATAAAAATACGAACTCAATTTCTATTTTTTAACAAAACGAAATCTGTATATGTACAGTGTGTCTACTTAAGTTGGAATCATATGGAAAAAAATTATTATTGGTTTTAGGAAAAAAGGTATTCTTGATAAAAAGTTCTGCATGGTCCAAAACTTAAAATGCAACCGTTAGATATCAATTTTTTCAATCCGTATACGAGGTTTGTCAAAAAATATGAATTTTGCTCAAGAGTAAAGTACATTCATTTTTGACAAAATCGAAAATTTTCATCGACAAAAGTTGATTAGAATTAAAAATTACATTCAAATATGCAATTACATCGATCTATCATGAAAAATCAGATTTTCTTATTTTTTTACTAACTTCTCTACACATTGATTCTAAATATTTGAAAACGTTATAAATTACGTTTAGTTTTGAAAAATTATCTCTCTTATCTACTATAAACATGATAATCTTTCCTTTTCTTGATGTTTGTGAAGAATTTGGCAATTTAAATACATACGTAAAAGATGCATAACAAATTGTATTTATTTTACAACTTGGAAAATCCATACAAAAAATAATTAGTGAACAAACAACATTAATACATAAAAATAAACATAATAAAATTTTAATTTATTAAGCTGAAGCCTCAACATATCCACCCTCTCTTTCTAAACACATAATCGTCCTTTTTCCAAACTCCAGTAATGCTTTCTGTATCATAACTGGAGTAATTGTTCGACATGTTTCAGAAATAATCCTCTCCAAACGATCGACATTTTGAAATGGCCCTTGCTGATAAACTTTCTTCTTAAGCAACCCCATAAAAAAATCAAGGGGGGTTAAGTCAGGCGATCTGGCAGGCCAAAAAATATCTGAGTACCAAATTTGTCGACGTTCTTGTAACGGAAGTTCGTCCATAAAGTCACTGACTTGATTTTGTAATAATTGCAAGTAACGTACCGCATTCATGGGTTGTCGAAAAAAAATGGTCCAATTAATCTATTTTTGTACATACCACACCACACGTTTGTTTTAAACGAATATTGGTTACGACTTTTTATTGTAAAGTGTGGGTTAGTGTCAGACCACCAGCGGTAATTTTGTGATGAGACAGTTCCGTTAGAAGAAAATGTTGCCTCATCAGAAAAAATTATACGTCTTGTAAAAAAATTGATCTTCTAACTGTCCTTGAATGAGTGAACAAAATTCGAATCGTCTATCGTAATACCTTGCTTGCAATGTGTGTACGAATTGTGGTTTAAATGGATGGTATTTATTTCGTTTTAAAATATTTGCCACGGTATCTTTACGTACTGGTTTATTTTGTATGCTAGACGCCCTTTTACGCAATGACATTTTTGGTTCTTCTATAACAGAAAGCTTCACTTCAAACTCAGTATTCTCATCGGCAACCGGTTTTCAGAATTTTTTATTAAAATTATTTTGAATACTTCCAGTACTCTTGAATTTATTTAATATTTTTGTAACTGTCGACTGCCCAATGTTTCTATGCGGATGTCTATTATTAAAAATAACTGCTGCTTCTCTATGTGTTTTATAGTTGTCTCCTACAATCAAAACAATTTCTATTTTGTCTTCACAAGTTAGCAAAGCTGCCATTTCTAATGTAATCTTGTAAATACTAACGCGCTTTGACGTACACTGTCAAACAATTCTTGTCAGTGCATCCTAGATTACGTTAAATTGAATATCTTGTATCCTGTATATAAAACTTAAAATCTTAAGTCTTAAAGACTCACTCACTCACTCACTCATCAACGCCCAGCCCAAACCCTTGGACCTAGAAAGCTGAAATTTTGCACAGAGGGTCCCTTTATGATGTAAGACGGTGGACATGACATAAGGGAAGGGACGACACGGGACGGGACTGGATTGGACGGAACTGGACGGGACTGGACGGGAAGTGAAGGGAAGGAACGGGACGGGACGGGACGGTGCGGGACGGGACAGAAAGGGAAGGGATGGGATGGAAAAGGAGGGGACGGGACGGGATGGGACGGGACTGGACCGGACGGGACTGGACGGGAAAGGAAGGACGGGAAGGGACGGGACGAAAAGGAAAGAGACGGGATGGGATAGAAGGGGAGGGGACGGGATGGGACGGGACGGGACGGAAAGGGAAGGGGCGGGGACCATGCAGAACTTTTTATCAAGAATACATTTTTCTCCTAAAACCAATAATATTTTTTTTTTACATATAATTCCAACTTAAGTAGACACACTGTATATAAAACTTAAAGTCTTGACTCACTCACTCATTCACTCATCAACGCCCAGCACAAACCCTTAGACCTAGAAAGCTGAAATTTTGCATAGAGGGTCCCTTTATGATGTATACAAGGAATAAGGAAGAATATTTCGAAATTCAACCCCTAGAGGGGTAAAATGGGGGTTCCAATTTTGTATGGATAAATAATGTTAAATAGACATTTTGACTTGAAACTTCGTAGGAGTACTCCTAAAAACAAATAGGCAAACACGTATTTCGTGATTTTCCAAAAATCAACCCCTTAGTGGGTGAAGTGGGGTAAATAAGCCTAAAATACGATATGGGTGTAGTTATTGAGGTTTTTTGGGATGTTGATTGCGAAAATGGTATTTATTTTTAAGTCCAAGACGGTGGACATGACATAAGGGAAGGGACGAAACGGGACGGGACTGGACTGGACGAAACGAGACTGGACGGAACTGGACGGGACTAGACGGGAAGGGACAGGACGGGACGGGTCGGGACGGTGCGGGACATAACGGGACGGGACGGAAAGGAAAGGGTTGGAATGGAAGGAGAGGGGACGGGACGGGACAGGATGGGACAGGAAGGGACGAGACGGGACGGGGCTGGACGGAACGGGACGGGACGAAAAGGGAAGAGAAGGGATGGGATAGAAGGGGAGGGGACGGGATGGGACAGGACGGGACTGGACTGGAAGGGACAGGACGGGACGGGTCGGGACGGTGCGGGACGTAACGGGACCGGACGGAAAGGAAAGGGTTGGAATGGAAGGAGAGGGGACGGGACGGGACAGGATGGGACAGGAAGGGACGAGACGGGACGGGGCTGGACGGAACGGGACGGGACGAAAAGGGAAGAGAAGGGATGGGATAGAAGGGGAGGGGACGGGATGGGACGGGACGGGACTGGACTTAAAGGGAAGACACGGAAAGGGACGAGACGGGACGGGGCGGGACGGAACGGGACGGGACGGAAAGGGAAGGGATGGGATGGAAGGGGAGGAGACGGGACGGGATGGGACGGTACGGAGACGGGGACGGAGAAACGGACGGTGACAGAGACGGGGATAGGATGGGATGGGATGACAGAAAATAATTAGTCATTATTTAATATACAAATAACGAACCTCGCGCGAACGAAGTCGCGAGTAACAGCTAGTATAATTATAAAAACTAATTAAAAGTAAAAATTAATTAGATATTTTTACTAACGGACATATTACGTAAAAAGAAGTGTAAATCATAGTTTACAGTTTACATATAGTGTGGAAATAAAGTAACGGATAAATTCATTAACTTCGTTGACATTCATTTTTATGAAAAAATTTCAAAGGGGTGTAGCGATTTCAACCATAGGGAATATTTTCAGCTGATTTTCAGTTGTTTATGTATTTTGTTTTTTATGATATGACGTCATCGAATTTTTTTTTAATAACAACCTATATTTTTTATTATTGATTTTAGTTGTACTTTTTATGTTGTTTTCAATGATATAAAATTTTCAGTATGTTACATCTGAAAAAAATCGAGAAAAATGGTCTTAAAGCTTAAATATTAAAATCCAATGAAATAAGCAAAATAAATCTAGTTACTTACGTTTGACAGAATACACATTCGTTTTTATTAAAATTTTTAAAAAAGCCATCGAAAAATACAATAATAAATAATAAACAAATTCAATTCCCTGTGCCTCGCTTAATTATACCATATTTATTAATAAAATAGTTTGCTAAAGGTAAATTCTAATTTAGAAAAAGCAAAGCACGCTTATTTTGTTATGACATTTCAAATTGTTTAATTCTGACAAGTAACTAACCTTTTTTGTTTCATCCACCGGCAACTAGATTCATTTTGCTCATTTAATCTATATATCTAAAACGTGAAGCGTTTTCTTTCGACATCTATTTTTAGACTTCCACCGGGCCGATTTCAATAATTTTTTTAAAATGAAAGCCGTTACCATGTAGATGTGCACAAAAGTCCTAAATTGAAAGTAAATTGATAATTTTTAGAGGAAAACCATCATATTGTAGCTCTCAAGTGGTTGCAGCCGGCCATGCAGTAGCAGTAAACCAGGTATATTCTCACAGTCAGCCTGCGGCGTTCTGTCGATTATTGCAATGGACTACTGTCAGTACTAAATGTTCATTTGAAATCAACGGTCTGCTGATTCGTGAGACAAACGTCAAAATACATGTAAAATGACAGTTAAAGTAAATCGGCATTGCTCAAATGCTGTAAGGTGTTTTTTCTGCTTATTATAATTATGTGGATGTGCATATTTACACACTGGTTCATTGCTTTCCTTGTTGGAACAAACATACGTATGTTGTTAAAACGTTGTCCGACACCTGTTTTTCATACTCTTCCATCCTCACAGTTTCTTTGGTGTAAGTTGCATTCAGTCTTCGCTTTTGTAATATATTATTTCAAAATTCTATTCGGCGTTCTCCTACCTCTTCTTTGTGGCACCCTTCCCATTTTCTCTGTGCGCCTAGCATGTGCGATGACAATAAATCACAAAGACAACTCTGAATAAAGTAGGAATATATAATATTCGTCACAACCAGTATTTAGCTATTGTCAAGTGTATGTAGCAGATACGTGCGAGTAGTTTTAAAAACTTAAAAATTCAAATTTTACTTGATGGATAGTGCCATACGTTATAAACATTGTCTACAAACAAGTTTTGTAAATTGAAAAATATTGTTCAACGGGTCCCATTAGTGGTTTTCTATTTACTGTGGTTTTATCAGCTCGACGATGATATTTAAATGGCAGTTGCTCTCAAGACAAATACGTGTTATAATAGTAATTTTTAAAAATACAGTATCAGTACAATAAGGACATATTGTCTTGAATTTACATAAGGGTTCACCTAAGAGGATATTTCAAGGCCGAATAGTTTTTCAAACTTAACTTGAAACTCGGCAACAAAAACCTATGTCAAGCCGTGACAGATATCGCCAGCTCCACTAACATAATATATTCCGACACTAAAAACATAACAGCAAAACCTGTGTCCTGGCTTCGTAGAAGGGCGAGTATCGCTCTGAAGAATGATAAGGCACTAAAAATCAACAACACACACCTCGAAGCCTTTCATTCGTAGGAAAAAATATGTTAATCGATTAACACTGTGGTGGAGGCAGATGATACAGTGTGAAACAAATCTTTAGCTCCGGCTATTTGTTTCGTCAATTATTCCTCTATTCCCGGCCAGCCTGTATATGTTCACTCGAGTTATGATTTGCTATATTTCAAATGATACCAAACTTGCTTTGCGCGAGCTCTCTGATTTCGGTTTTCCCCAAATAATTCCTTATCATTATGCGCCAGCCGCAGCGGTCTTTTTCCGTCCGCGATTTCATTTAACTTTCGCTTTTGGTTGGAGCAACTCGTTCCAAGAAGGCATCTTGTGTGCTATATTGCACCTCAATTATTTAATTTTGTTTGTGAGCTGATGACTGAAATCAGGTATGTTTGCGCTACTTTGTTTGATATTCAAGTTTAGTAATTTCCCTTTTCTTATTAGCTCTTAAACGCCGTTTTTAAACGACTTCTTATTTGGGTCTCCTGATCGACGCCACGTTTGATGTCATAATTGACACCGTAATTAATAACTTGGGCCCGCAACTCCTTTCTGGGATGTCATTTTGAGCTTGCCAGTTCGTAACGAGGACCGTCCGTTCCATTATCAATTTCGGCCGCGAAGTCGGTGCTGCTGTTGGCATGGAACGCTAAGATAATCTTGGACCAATTCATCGCCTGCATGCGACGTTTTTTTGTCACAATCCAGGTTAGTCTTATTTCAACGTTTGTTGATAACCCCGTCCGCCCATGAATTGTTGGCTGAATTGATTCCAAAGGCGCTTCACCACAACTAACAAATTTACTATTTACAAATTTAATCTACGTTAAAACGCAATGTATTAATTGTTCACAAATCTACGATTTACAAATTTAATCTATTAAATGCAATGTATTAATTTTTTCACAAATTTACGATTCACAAATTTAATCTATTACAAAATGCTCATTTGAATACTTATTAAGTTATTTTTGTAAAAAGTGCCCTCACGCCATTTTACTATCATTACCGAGATAACGGTTAAAACATATGACAGTGGTAAGCTTACTCCTTCATTGAGTTGTGGTCACATTCAATCCAAGAGCCCAAAAGAGGTTCATATATTTTTTGCTGTGCGTGCTGCATTTTCAGCATAAGTAAATTACTGTATTCAGACATTTTAATACTGTGACAATCAATTTAAGGACTTAATATCGATGTTGCAAGGCAACTATGAATTGTTAATTAAATAAACTTAATTATTTGCTATGACTTTATGTATTTCTCGAAATCTGTGATTTCTGGCGCCCTGTTTTTTATTAAAAGAGCTTGCAGTAGTACAGCTGATGATAAGACTCTGAGACCCAAGGCCGCCGATATTGAGTTAGCTAGGTCATTACGGTAAGTACAAACCTTTCAGAGCTACCGTTGTGTATAAATGATAAGGGGGTTGATCTGCGATTATACTACCATTGATTATTATTAGTAATCGATCGCAGGTTGGCTTCTTTATTGTTTCAAGTGCACTACCACATTGAGTTTCTCCACACTCTCTACCCTCCCGGACTTCTTCCAAATCGCCTGCCTTTGAAAGATAGAGCACTTATACTACTGATAAACGTGAAGACTCCCAAATTCGACTGCAGGTAAAAGCTCCGCATCGTAACGTCACTGAGGACAAAATGTTCATAGGTTTTGGAGAAGGGGAGACAGTCTTCATTTCTCGAATAACCCTTATTCTTTCAGACTATTCTTTTCAATTTAAGAGACTGCAATTTCCCGTAAAAACCTGCTTTGCAATGACGATCAATAAGGTGCAGGGACAGTCGCTGAATCAGGCTGGGGTCGATTTGAGGGAAGACTGTTTTTTTCTTGATCAACTTTATCTGGACTGTTTAGGGATTAGTTCTCCAAACAACTTTGTGGTGTTCAAACCAGAAGGGAAAACATTCAATATCGTCTACAAAGAAGTGCTCTTACCCTCTATTCGACGGGATTGACTTCTACTTCACAGATCGTTATATAATAGAATCTGGGGAAGGTAAGAAATTGTAATTCGCCATATTAGTTCTTTTTACAAGTAGGGTCAAGCCATTTTCAGGGTTTTTCAAAATTCATTCCTCCAAAGGAGCTAAATGTGGTAGACCTGTTTTTGTAAAGATCTACAATAAGGAAACTACTACAGGTAGGAAGCTGAAATTCGACATATTAGTTCGTTTTACAAATGAGATCAAGTAAATGTCAAGGTTTTGCAGAATTCATCCCCGAAAGGGGTTAAATGGGGCAAATATGTTTTTCTAAATATCGCTCCAAGGAAACTACTACAAGTATAGGATGTTAAAATTGAGCATATTAGAACAATTTTCAAATCGGGTCAAATCAGTTTTAGGGTTTTGAAGAATTCATCCCCGAAAGGGGTTAAATGAAACTAATCTGTTTGTCGAAATATCGCCATAGGAAAACTACTACAGGCAGTTTTACTAATCGGATATAATTTTTAGAGTTGTTCGAAATACATCCCCTCAAACTGGTTAAATAGACCAGAAGTGTTCTTCTAAAAGTAGCCACAAAGTAATTATTACAGGCAGGAAATTGAAATTCGGCATATTAAAGCGTTTTACAAATTAAGTCAAATCAATTTCAGGCTTTTCGAAATTAACTCCCGAAAGGATTAAATAGAGTAGATGTGTTTTTTTAAAGATCGCCATAATACGGTAACTGATGCAATTTGAAAGTTGACTCGGCACAGTAGTTCGTTTTACACATCGAGTCAAGCCATTTTCAGGGTTTTTTGAAATGTGTCCTCTCAAAGGGATTAAATGGGGTAGATGTGTTTTTCTAAACATCGTCACGAGATAGATACAGGTTGGAAGTCGAAATTCCGCATATTAGTTCGTTTTACAAATCATGTCAAACCATTTTCATGGTTTTGCAGAATGCATCTCCTCAAAAGAGTTAAATGAGATAGATCTGTTTTTTTTAAAGATTACCTTAACGAGCGAACTACTACAGATATGAAGTTGAAATTTTGCATATTAGATCGTCTTACAAATAGACCAAATCATTTCCAGGGATTTTTGGAATTCACCCCAAAGGGTGCTACGGTGTAAATGATCTCTTAGCGGTTGATACTGTGTGAACAAACCTTTAGTGCCGATATTCGGTTCGCGCCCATCGAAATTTGTTAGGTTGGCGATTATTTTTTTTAGTGGTGCTCGGATTTTGCAAACTCAGGGCACTTCGGCATTTGTCAAATTTTTACAGCGAAGCTAGCAGATTGCATGGTTTTTCGCATTCTATAATCCGATGGGGACTAACGTCTGCTTTTGATTCTTTGTATTGTATGCTCCATGCCGTTTGGCGGAGTTTTGGTTTACAAGCGAATATTGGACTGGCAGCTAACGAAGCATACTTCTGTTATGCTGGCGTGTTTAAAAGTTGTGAAACAGCAAAGCTGAATCTTGTCAGTAGTAATCGGGCACTTAAATTGGAGCAATCAGGCGATTAAATTGATTGACCTAATTAAATCCGCGAATTAAATCCGCGGTTTGACCTAATTAATTCCGCGGTTTGATCTAATTAATTTTCATATGTGCTACTGCTTAATCACATATGAAGTTTGATATTTAATTTACATATGTGCTTCCTATTAAATTACGCGGCGGACTTCTGGAATTACACGTCGGCCATCTTGGTTTTCTGGCGGGAATATTTGAAATTTGAATTTTTTTTCCGATTTTTTTTTCTAAGTTCCATTATTTGATTTTTAAACTTCCCGGGCGTCGGCCATCTTGGTGCGCGCTCACTTCTCACGGCTGTCGTTTTTAATTTTGAATTTTCGCGGAAATATTTGAAATTAAAACTGATAGATCTATTTCGCTCTTCGAAGCTGTTGTCTCTATCGTGCATTCATTCGCGGAAATATTTGAATTTAAAAAAAGCTTCCTGCGATGTCCCATGGCTGGAATCGAACCAGCGGTCGCTGCATTACGAGTACGAAGCCTTAACCAACTGGGCTATCGAAGCGAACGAGGTTAAAGGAATTAAACATGGTCACTACTTCAACACATGCGTACAGTTTCGGTGCCCTGTTTAACTAATGAATTTCAAATTTACATCGCTGTTTATGAACATAGATATTTTTTTAAATTATTCTCACTTTTACTAGAACAATTACATTTCGTCCCTCGAAGAAATTTCAGAGAGGCCATTTTAATACCGTTTAATAGATGTTTTACATAGTTTAATTTCGTTCTGGCATATTGCCTGATTTAATTATGTATTGTTATCAGTCGATAGGCCTTTAAAATAAATATTTGTTGATATCTGTATCGATTTTCATTCAATTACAACAGAACATTCCGTGCTTGTGAGCCGTTACGCTTAAGTTTAGTCGTGTTAATATTTTTAATTAACTCATCGGCGTGTTTATGTATCAATAACTTGTTTTATGTAATTACAATTGGGGCATTTTATATTACAATTTAAATAAGCGGGGCAAACAGCGATGAGTGAAATTTAAAGCAGGTTGAGACAGGCGGATATGCCTAAAGCTGCATTGTCCGTCAGAGGCTGCGAAATTTCTAAGAAACGCTTCTACTCAAGGTCTCCCGTTTTGAATTGCAATTGGTAAATCAGCCATTTCTCGATCTGTTTGTTTTCTTGTAAAGCCAAATAGATTTTAATGAATTATTTTTAGCCGCTGCTGTCTTTTTATTAAAGTATTTACCTATAATTATTTATGAAAGTCGCCGAAAATTTGAAAGCTAGCGGAGTTATTTTTGTACAGAGTCGAAGGTCGGACGACAGCAGAATGCATTGTTATCGTGTATTTAGCCGTCGGCTATTGAAAAGACGTTATATTCTTGTCGCGCGAGAAAGCTACATGTTTAAGCCTGCCGGGTTTGGTGGGGCATTATCTGCATTTTTACTTGAGCTGGGTCTCATTCTGCCTGTACCATCGTGTGTGAGCAGTGTATCGTTGTTCTATATATACATCTTTGTGCTTTTTGTGTCTTAAAAATGGAACAGGGGTTATCCGTTATTGCTATACTCGACTGGTTCAAGAACGGGGTCCATGCCAACGCTGAGTTTGTGCTAATGGCGTTCAAAATTATCCAGCATAAGATAACTAAGGGCTGTGTAATTCTGGATCCTAATTACATGCTAATTTATTCTGATTTGTGCCAAGCCGTTGGTAAAATTAATGCGAGAAGTTCGATGGCTTGCCTGTCGGTAAGTAAAATTATTTCGTATTTTTAAATAACCACGAGGTTCTTTCCTATGTAGCTACAATTGTAAAACCTCTACAGCTTAAAGTCAATTGTTATTATGCATTTTAAAATCACCACATACACCTTAGAAACGCTCATATAAAATTAACAATTTTTCAGGTGGAACCAACTGCAGATGCTCTGGATTTAACAACGTCATCGCGTAATCGTAGATCGGTTTCCTCGGAGGCAGATGCACTGGATTTAACTACGTCGACGCGTAATCGTAGATTGGATTCCTCGGAGGCTGATGCACTGGATTTAACTACGTCGTCGCGTAATCGTAGATTGGCTGATTCGGATGATGCAAGCAAATCGCTGACTATAAATGTAAGTGTTTTTTGTATTTAAATTAATTATTCCTATTTTATGCAATCTAAAAATTAAATGTCTGTCTACCACTAAGCTCTCGCAATTTTACGGGATTTGTTTGTAATATTTTTGTTTTAATATTGCAGCAACAGATGAATAACGATAGGTCTGAGCACACAAAGGCTAAGAAAGCCATCTTGGAAGCAGCATTGGATACCCTTAAGCCTGGGCCGTCGGAAGGCACTTCTAATGTACCCTTAGCAGGCCCGTCTACAGCATCATATGTAAGTAATTTTTTAAATAGTAATCATTTATTTACTGCATCCACGTTATTTTCGAAGAGTTTTTATCTGTTGTTATACCTACTACAATAAATTACCGCTAATTTCAGAGCCAGTATGCACCTAGGCGTGGTGCCTCACGCATCGAATACTCGGCCATTCAACACAAGGGCCAATCGGGAGGCCTTTCAACCCCATCCCGAAGTGATGCACCGTTGGCCCCTCGAGGCGGTACTCCAAATTCTGGTGTCGGTACAATAAGTAATGTAAGTGTCTTTACAAATTTCAAATCCTAACAATGTTTTGCTACGTATTTTTGTAAGCAAGTGTTTAATTGATTTTAATTCCAGATTCCTAGAAACAATGACGAACTGCGCTATCTGGCTATTCAGAGAGAATATCAGAAAGTAATTAAAAAGTTCAGTGCCACGTCGGACAGCATCACTTTTAACTTCAGGCCTGTAAACAACGTTAAAAATCCAATGGTCTGGCTAGAGGTAATTTCAGATGAATATACATTTATATTTTCTGGTTATAATGTTAAATATTTGTTATAGGATGCGTTCAAGGAGCTCCTGGGCTATATTCTTAAAAACACGCAGCCCTCCGATCGAGTTGGTTTGGTGTTGCGCAATCACAATTACCCTGAAAAGCCATTGGGTATCTCCTTCAGAAGGGCCGATCAGCTGTCCGTCGCTGTGATTCTCGACGTCGTTTCAAAGGTCCTCCAGAGTAACGCGCGGTTCTTCTTGCAGGATGATATAACGCTGAACGTTGACAAGGTAACTTTACCAGCCGGTTACGGCCGAGTACGGCTAACAGGTGTTAACTTTGATGAGTTTTGTAAGAGAAGGCACGGCATAACAGTGGTCCCCTCTGAAAACAATATGTGTTTAGCGTCGGCTATTGTAATTGCAATTGCTTTTCGAGCACGCGACGAAAAGTTGCCTGAACTACAATCAGGATCGCCCCTTTTGTTTAACAGGGCTTTGCGACTCATTAGGGATAGTCAAGTCGACTTAACGGGTGGAGGAAATTACGAACATCTTGCAAAACTGCAGGATTACCTAACAAACTATACCCTAGTTGTATATAATTCGCGAGACGGCAGCACAACATATTTTGAAGGTCCTCGTGATAGGAGCAGGGTTGTTCTAAATTTAATTTTGGACGAAAATCACTACAACGTGATTACTAGCTTAACGTCTGCATTTTGCTCTAGTTATTTTTGTGAATTATGTAAATATAAATTTAACGATAAACGTCAGCATTTGAAATGTAAGTACACGTGTCCTAGTTGTCAGACTAGTCCTCCCTGTAACATCATGTTAGACATAATAAAATGCTCTGTGTGTCATCGAGGCTTTAGGGGTGCCGATTGTTTCCAGACCCATAAAAAATCAAAATTGTGTGACAAACTTTACAATTGCCCTGTTTGCCTAGCTAGTGTCTGGAAAAATAACCGGAAACATAAATGTGGCCATAGATTTTGTGTGATCTGTAATAAAATACAGCCGATTAGGCATTTATGTTACATGTCCAGAAGCAATAAGAAAGAGGGTAGCGCGAAATCGTTGAAAAAAGTTTTATTTGTTTTTTATGATTTGGAGTGCCGGCAAGAAACACAAATCCCTGGTAAACCTAATAACTTCATGCACGAACCGAACCTCTGTGTTGCAGCACACGTTTGCCTATCCTGTGTAAATGACGAGGATTTACAGCAAGGATGCCGAACCTGCGGTGTAAGGTTACATGTATTTAGACAGGACCCTGTTAAGTCATTTCTTACATACATTTCAAAGTTAAGTGAAGTTTTTAAAGTAACAGTAATTGCCCATAACCTGAAGGGTTATGATGGATGTTTTGTTCTACGTGACATTATTAAAAACAGATCAAGCTGGAACCCTAAAATAATTACAACGGGCACAAAAATTATGTCGATTACATGCGGTCAAATTAGGTTTATAGATTCGTTAAATTTCATGCCCCTACCTTTATGCAAGCTCCCAAAAACTTTTAATTTTCCGGAAACTAAAGGATATTTCCCATACTTGTTCAATACAATAGAAAACCAAAATTATATCGGTGTTATACCCCCTATACAATACTTTGCTCCAGATATTATGAACGCTGCAGATAGACGCGAATTACTAGATTGGCACACCCACAAGGTTCAAAGTGGGTACGTTTTCGATATGCAAAAAGAAATTTTAGAGTACTGCATTTTAGACGTTCAAATTTTAAGTAAGGCGTGTTTAAGGTTTTGGAAGTTATTTACATCTGAAAATGGCGTAGATCCCTTCCAAGAATCCATTACGATAGCTAGTGCTTGCAATTTGCTATTTCGAAGGCGTTTTTTACTAAATGATACCATAGGCATTATCCCCGCAGGTGGTTATAGGATGGCCGATAAGCAATCTGCAGCGGCGCTTAAATGGATGTCATGGCTAGAGTATAGTAGTGGTGTAAATATTCAGCACAGCGGTAAAGCTCGCGAATTTCGTCTCCCTAATGGTCTGTTAGTTGACGGATTTTGTGCTGAAAACAATACTGTGTACGAGTTTCTAGGCTGTTTTTGGCACGGTTGCGAACTCTGTTCCCCCCTTCAAACATCGGACGTTGATAGAGATGCTGATGCTATGTTTTTACGGCGCGAAAATACGATGGCCAGGGCTGACCGTATACGCAATAGTGGATACACCCTTATTGAGATGTGGGAGTGTCAATTCACAGATTTTTTGAAGCATAATCGTGACGCTAAAAATTACGTCGAGGCTCTCCCCATTTTACAGCATAAGCCCCTAGATCCACGAGACAGTTTCTTTGGGGGTCGCACGAACGCGGTCAAATTATACTATAAATGTCAACCAGGGGAGAAAATTTATTATTACGACGTTTGCTCTCTATATCCCAGCGTGAACAAGTATGGGAAATATCCTGTAAAACACCCCAAAATTCACATAGGCCACGAAGCCTGCTCGCTGCTACCCCTCGATACTGTCGAGGGTCTTATAAAATGTGTTGTCCTGCCTCCAACATCGTTATTTCACCCTGTGCTCCCCTATAGAACCAATAATAAGCTCATGTTTATTTTATGTCGAACTTGTGCTGAAACTTTACATCAGGGCTTGTGCATGCATACCGATGAAGACCGCCGTTTTGAAGGTACGTTTGTTGCCGACGAATTAAGAATGGCCCTGGAGAAAGGCTACAAAATTGTAGAAATATTTGAAATTTGGGAGTACCAAGTCATAAAATATGATAAAACTTTAAAAGCAGGTGGTCTTTTTAGCGGGTATGTCGATAACTTTCTGAAAATGAAGCAGGAGTGTTCGGGGTGGCCAAGCAACTGTATCACAGACGCTGATAAAGAGGCCTACATTCGTAGTTATTTAGAGGTAGAGGGAATTCATTTAAATAAAGATAACATCAATAAGAATCCAGGGTTACGATATCTTGCGAAGTTAATGCTGGTTAGCTTATGGGGTAAGTTTGGGCAGCGTGAAAATTTGATGCAGTGCTCGATAATAACGAATCCTGCAGATTTTTTTAAACTCTTGACAAGTCCTGATGTGGAAGTTCACTCATTGGTTCCTATTGATGACGAGGTAATTTTAGTAAACTGGGCTAAAGTTGCAGAGGCTGTAAACCCTTTGCCAACTGTTAATGTTGTAATTGCAGCATATACAACGGCACATGCTCGCCTTCAACTTTATAGCTATTTAGATAAGTTAGGGGATCGAATATTTTATTTTGATACCGACTCGATTTTCTTTATTGCGAGAGAAGGTGATTGGATGCCCGAAACAGGGTCATTTTTAGGCCAGCTAACAGATGAATCGGCTGAATTCGGGCCTGGTAGCTACATAACTGAGTTTGTAAGTGGTGGCCCTAAAAACTACAGCTATAAGGTATATTCAACAGACAAAAAAGCCGAAATTCCTGTGTGCAAAGTGAAGGGGATCACCTTAAACTTTAATAATTCAAATATTATAAATTTCGATTCGATGAAAGAAATGATTTGCAATAACGGTATAGATGGTCCTTTATATGTAAATACAGACCGCAAAATAGTTCGGACCTCAAATTATGAGGTTGTGTCAAAGCCCGAGAGGAAAAAATATCAGTTTGGTTATAATAAACGACGGCGGTTACCTGATACCTTTGATACTGTGCCTTACGGCTTTAAAGCCACTTAGATAAGTGAGGCTGCATATTTTATTAGGATGTAAAATGTTCGTAAATTGTATTTTTCTAATGTTTATTGCGTATAGTTTCGTTATTTTTATAATCAACTGTTTTTATAACAATATTTTATATTTTGTATTGTCTTTTTTAACTTTTATGATGTTTTTATGCAACAACTTATTGCACTTGTAGCCACATATTTTTGTAAAACAAAAGTATTTAAACTAATTTTTGATTTATGCATTATGTTTACATGTAATTGCTTATTTGTTCGTACGTATTTTCGACGTGTGGTTAGTGTTCACATTTCATAAGACCCTCTTTGTGGCAATTGTTTTCATAATATTTAATTTCAATCATTTTAGAAAACTAACCACGACTGTCGCAAAAACGTACATTAAATATTGCACTTATTGGCACATGCCCCTATTTGCGCTAACTGTAACTGCATGCTAGATTTTAATTGCATGTTAGTTTTATTTTGCATGCTAGGCTTAAGAGGCTGTTAATTTTTGTAAATAAAACAGTCGAATATTGTAAATACATTTATTAAATATTTTGTGTGTAATAAAAATATGTTTAATTACAAACTATTTGTGTTTTTTCTAAATAACATTAAACAAGTTTATTAAGGTAAAGTATTGGATATATAGTGCTTTTACATATGTGTCATTAGAAACTAAATTATCAGTGAACAGGTTTACAAAGCTTATCATACATGCACCATTCATTTTAAAATATAAATACATTAAACAGTATATGCCGCAAACGTTAGAGCTAAAATCTTGCAAATGTTGGAGGCAGGACAACACATTTTATAAGACCCTCGACAGTATCGAGGGGTAGCAGCGAGCAGGCTTCGTGGCCTATGTGAATTTTGGGGTGTTTTACAGGATATTTCCCATACTTGTTCACGCTGGGATATAGAGAGCAAACGTCGTAATAATAAATTTTCTCCCCTGGTTGACATTTATAGTATAATTTGACCGCGTTCGTGCGACCCCCAAAGAAACTGTCTCGTGGATCTAGGGGCTTATGCTGTAAAATGGGGAGAGCCTCGACGTAATTTTTAGCGTCACGATTATGCTTCAAAAAATCTGTGAATTGACACTCCCACATCTCAATAAGGGTGTATCCACTATTGCGTATACGGTCAGCCCTGGCCATCGTATTTTCGCGCCGTAAAAACATAGCATCAGCATCTCTATCAACGTCCGATGTTTGAAGGGGGGAACAGAGTTCGCAACCGTGCCAAAAACAGCCTAGAAACTCGTACACAGTATTGTTTTCAGCACAAAATCCGTCAACTAACAGACCATTAGGGAGACGAAATTCGCGAGCTTTACCGCTGTGCTGAATATTTACACCACTACTATACTCTAGCCATGACATCCATTTAAGCGCCGCTGCAGATTGCTTATCGGCCATCCTATAACCACCTGCGGGGATAATGCCTATGGTATCATTTAGTAAAAAACGCCTTCGAAATAGCAAATTGCAAGCACTAGCTATCGTAATGGATTCTTGGAAGGGATCTACGCCATTTTCAGATGTAAATAACTTCCAAAACCTTAAACACGCCTTACTTAAAATTTGAACGTCTAAAATGCAGTACTCTAAAATTTCTTTTTGCATATCGAAAACGTACCCACTTTGAACCTTGTGGGTGTGCCAATCTAGTAATTCGCGTCTATCTGCAGCGTTCATAATATCTGGAGCAAAGTATTGTATAGGGGGTATAACACCGATATAATTTTGGTTTTCTATTGTATTGAACAAGTATGGGAAATATCCTTTAGTTTCCGGAAAATTAAAAGTTTTTGGGAGCTTGCATAAAGGTAGGGGCATGAAATTTAACGAATCTATAAACCTAATTTGACCGCATGTAATCGACATAATTTTTGTGCCCGTTGTAATTATTTTAGGGTTCCAGCTTGATCTGTTTTTAATAATGTCACGTAGAACAAAACATCCATCATAACCCTTCAGGTTATGGGCAATTACTGTTACTTTAAAAACTTCACTTAACTTTGAAATGTATGTAAGAAATGACTTAACAGGGTCCTGTCTAAATACATGTAACCTTACACCGCAGGTTCGGCATCCTTGCTGTAAATCCTCGTCATTTACACAGGATAGGCAAACGTGTGCTGCAACACAGAGGTTCGGTTCGTGCATGAAGTTATTAGGTTTACCAGGGATTTGTGTTTCTTGCCGGCACTCCAAATCATAAAAAACAAATAAAACTTTTTTCAACGATTTCGCGCTACCCTCTTTCTTATTGCTTCTGGACATGTAACATAAATGCCTAATCGGCTGTATTTTATTACAGATCACACAAAATCTATGGCCACATTTATGTTTCCGGTTATTTTTCCAGACACTAGCTAGGCAAACAGGGCAATTGTAAAGTTTGTCACACAATTTTGATTTTTTATGGGTCTGGAAACAATCGGCACCCCTAAAGCCTCGATGACACACAGAGCATTTTATTATGTCTAACATGATGTTACAGGGAGGGCTAGTCTGACAACTAGGACACGTGTACTTACATTTCAAATGCTGACGTTTATCGTTAAATTTATATTTACATAATTCACAAAAATAACTAGAGCAAAATGCAGACGTTAAGCTAGTAATCACGTTGTAGTGATTTTCGTCCAAAATTAAATTTAGAACAACCCTGCTCCTATCACGAGGACCTTCAAAATATGTTGTGCTGCCGTCTCGCGAATTATATACAACTAGGGTATAGTTTGTTAGGTAATCCTGCAGTTTTGCAAGATGTTCGTAATTTCCTCCACCCGTTAAGTCGACTTGACTATCCCTAATGAGTCGCAAAGCCCTGTTAAACAAAAGGGGCGATCCTGATTGTAGTTCAGGCAACTTTTCGTCGCGTGCTCGAAAAGCAATTGCAATTACAATAGCCGACGCTAAACACATATTGTTTTCAGAGGGGACCACTGTTATGCCGTGCCTTCTCTTACAAAACTCATCAAAGTTAACACCTGTTAGCCGTACTCGGCCGTAACCGGCTGGTAAAGTTACCTTGTCAACGTTCAGCGTTATATCATCCTGCAAGAAGAACCGCGCGTTACTCTGGAGGACCTTTGAAACGACGTCGAGAATCACAGCGACGGACAGCTGATCGGCCCTTCTGAAGGAGATACCCAATGGCTTTTCAGGGTAATTGTGATTGCGCAACACCAAACCAACTCGATCGGAGGGCTGCGTGTTTTTAAGAATATAGCCCAGGAGCTCCTTGAACGCATCCTATAACAAATATTTAACATTATAACCAGAAAATATAAATGTATATTCATCTGAAATTACCTCTAGCCAGACCATTGGATTTTTAACGTTGTTTACAGGCCTGAAGTTAAAAGTGATGCTGTCCGACGTGGCACTGAACTTTTTAATTACTTTCTGATATTCTCTCTGAATAGCCAGATAGCGCAGTTCGTCATTGTTTCTAGGAATCTGGAATTAAAATCAATTAAACACTTGCTTACAAAAATACGTAGCAAAACATTGTTAGGATTTGAAATTTGTAAAGACACTTACATTACTTATTGTACCGACACCAGAATTTGGAGTACCGCCTCGAGGGGCCAACGGTGCATCACTTCGGGATGAGGTTGAAAGGCCTCCCGATTGGCCCTTGTGTTGAATGGCCGAGTATTCGATGCGTGAGGCACCACGCCTAGGTGCATACTGGCTCTGAAATTAGCGGTAATTTATTGTAGTAGGTATAACAACAGATAAAAACTCTTCGAAAATAACGTGGATGCAGTAAATAAATGATTACTATTTAAAAATTACTTACATATGATGCTGTAGACGGGCCTGCTAAGGGTACATTAGAAGTGCCTTCCGACGGCCCAGGCTTAAGGGTATCCAATGCTGCTTCCAAGATGGCTTTCTTAGCCTTTGTGTGCTCAGACCTATCGTTATTCATCTGTTGCTGCAATATTAAAACAAAAATATTACAAACAAATCCCGTAAAATTGCGAGAGCTTAGTGGTAGACAGACATTTAATTTTTAGATTGCATAAAATAGGAATAATTAATTTAAATACAAAAAACACTTACATTTATAGTCAGCGATTTGCTTGCATCATCCGAATCAGCCAATCTACGATTACGCGACGACGTAGTTAAATCCAGTGCATCAGCCTCCGAGGAATCCAATCTACGATTACGCGTCGACGTAGTTAAATCCAGTGCATCTGCCTCCGAGGAAACCGATCTACGATTACGCGATGACGTTGTTAAATCCAGAGCATCTGCAGTTGGTTCCACCTGAAAAATTGTTAATTTTATATGAGCGTTTCTAAGGTGTATGTGGTGATTTTAAAATGCATAATAACAATTGACTTTAAGCTGTAGAGGTTTTACAATTGTAGCTACATAGGAAAGAACCTCGTGGTTATTTAAAAATACGAAATAATTTTACTTACCGACAGGCAAGCCATCGAACTTCTCGCATTAATTTTACCAACGGCTTGGCACAAATCAGAATAAATTAGCATGTAATTAGGATCCAGAATTACACAGCCCTTAGTTATCTTATGCTGGATAATTTTGAACGCCATTAGCACAAACTCAGCGTTGGCATGGACCCCGTTCTTGAACCAGTCGAGTATAGCAATAACGGATAACCCCTGTTCCATTTTTAAGACACAAAAAGCACAAAGATGTATATATAGAACAACGATACACTGCTCACACACGATGGTACAGGCAGAATGAGACCCAGCTCAAGTAAAAATGCAGATAATGCCCCACCAAACCCGGCAGGCTTAAACATGTAGCTTTCTCGCGCGACAAGAATATAACGTCTTTTCAATAGCCGACGGCTAAATACACGATAACAATGCATTCTGCTGTCGTCCGACCTTCGACTCTGTACAAAAATAACTCCGCTAGCTTTCAAATTTTCGGCGACTTTCATAAATAATTATAGGTAAATACTTTAATAAAAAGACAGCAGCGGCTAAAAATAATTCATTAAAATCTATTTGGCTTTACAAGAAAACAAACAGATCGAGAAATGGCTGATTTACCAATTGCAATTCAAAACGGGAGACCTTGAGTAGAAGCGTTTCTTAGAAATTTCGCAGCCTCTGACGGACAATGCAGCTTTAGGCATATCCGCCTGTCTCAACCTGCTTTAAATTTCACTCATCGCTGTTTGCCCCGCTTATTTAAATTGTAATATAAAATGCCCCAATTGTAATTACATAAAACAAGTTATTGATACATAAACACGCCGATGAGTTAATTAAAAATATTAACACGACTAAACTTAAGCGTAACGGCTCACAAGCACGGAATGTTCTGTTGTAATTGAATGAAAATCGATACAGATATCAACAAATATTTATTTTAAAGGCCTATCGACTGATAACAATACATAATTAAATCAGGCAATATGCCAGAACGAAATTAAACTATGTAAAACATCTATTAAACGGTATTAAAATGGCCTCTCTGAAATTTCTTCGAGGGACGAAATGTAATTGTTCTAGTAAAAGTGAGAATAATTTAAAAAAATATCTATGTTCATAAACAGCGATGTAAATTTGAAATTCATTAGTTAAACAGGGCACCGAAACTGTACGCATGTGTTGAAGTAGTGACCATGTTTAATTCCTTTAACCTCGTTCGCTTCGATAGCCCAGTTGGTTAAGGCTTCGTACTCGTAATGCAGCGACCGCTGGTTCGATTCCAGCCATGGGACATCGCAGGAAGCTTTTTTTAAATTCAAATATTTCCGCGAATGAATGCACGATAGAGACAACAGCTTCGAAGAGCGAAATAGATCTATCAGTTTTAATTTCAAATATTTCCGCGAAAATTCAAAATTAAAAACGACAGCCGTGAGAAGTGAGCGCGCACCAAGATGGCCGACGCCCGGGAAGTTTAAAAATCAAATAATGGAACTTAGAAAAAAAAATCGGAAAAAAAATTCAAATTTCAAATATTCCCGCCAGAAAACCAAGATGGCCGACGTGTAATTCCAGAAGTCCGCCGCGTAATTTAATAGGAAGCACATATGTAAATTAAATATCAAACTTCATATGTGATTAAGCAGTAGCACATATGAAAATTAATTAGATCAAACCGCGGAATTAATTAGGTCAAACCGCGGATTTAATTCGCGGATTTAATTAGGTCAATCAATTTAATCGCCTGATTGCTCCAATTTAAGTGCCCGATTACTACTCTTGTCATATATTTTGTTTTTTATTCGTGTTTTTTGCTTTTTTAAATTTTTTTGTGTTTTTAATTTTTTTTGTGTTTTACATTTTAAATTAAGTACTACACTGTTTATATAAAAACTTTTACAGAACTTAGATACTGAAGTTAATCTTGCTTTTGTATGTACGATAAAGTGCGTAAACATTTTCCTAAATCGCCTGTATTTTCAAATTCCGCCATTGTCTGCTCCATTCTTTCGTCCAACTTTACATATTTAATTTTTCTTCTTTTGCCTTCTAAATTCAAATATTTCCTATCGTAAACATACGCCATATATTCTGCTTCCTTTTTCACAATCTTTACCAGAAAATAAAATAGTTTTCGCTTCCCTCTCAAGGCCTACCTGTTTTTTCAAAAACTGAAAATTTTCTTAAAATTCTTTTCAAACCAAGCAGGACCGAATCCCAGACCTTAAAATAAAATTCAAAATTTTTTAGTCCATCTCACTTCTTGCAACATCAATCTTGGGACACACTGTATAAGTGCATGTGTAGAATGTTTTCGTTTGGCTCGGATTTTGTTCCGCAGATTGACACAAAACTACTGTAATTACCGATTTCAACAAAATTTTCACCAACAATCGTTGGATCCTAACTTAGACCTGATCATATTTTGGAAGTAATTAAAAAACTGTAAGGCCAATAACAGTAGCGTCAAAATAAAAAAAAGCATAAATAAAATTTTGGTTAGATTTTTTTATTAAAAAGTGAACCACACATTCTTGGGATGCTGTATTGTCTGTTACGAATAATAGCGACTTAAAAGCTTTTAGTAATTTTTGCCAGATTCAATAAACAATAATCGAGTATTTAATAATAATATTGTCTTTATTCTACGAAATAAACCATACAATCTTTTTATACTAAATGAAACATAGGCGAAGGTCAGCTAAAATAGAAAGACCTTAGTTGACAATAACTATTAAAAAAAGTTATAAATGGTACAACCTTTGTTAACCTATCCGCCCTATCCTCTACTAAGTAACTCCTTCATTTATTTTCTAAAAGTGGATGGAGAGCTATATAAAATACGAGTATAAAAAGTTACTTAGTATATTGTTTAATTCCCATAACATTATGTTCAAAAACTAGGTGTCACTGACACGCTGATAAAATGCGCTAATCTAATCATCTAAATTATTAATCAATAAATTTGATACCAATGTAAAAACTCTTACTAAAATTTTAAACTAAATCTCAAATAAAACAAACATTAAAGTACCAACAGAAACGCATAGAAGTTAGGGCAGCTAAGGGAAAAATTGTAAAATTTTGTGTTTTTGTAATAACTAATTTGCAGGTAGAAGACCGCCGCACTAGTCAGTCGGTTAAGTTCGGGTGTCCTGATGACTAATGAGTTGCAAGCCTGGAGGCAAATGAGACCTTAATTACCGTTGACATTCTTCTTGGGCGCAAATGGGTCGAAAATGGCGGTGGGCGCAAGTGGGCCGGGCGCAAGTGGGCCTATATCGGTTCTGGTTGCTATATTTGCAGTGAGGTTAGGTTTTATGTTGACTGGTTGACATCTTTATTATAAATTGTAATTCTGACTACTATGAACTGAACATTTTCTCAATTTAATGCCTACCTAGTTACAACCAATTATAAATAATGCCAAGTTTATAATAACGAGAATTGCAATTTTAAGTTATCATGATGTCAACTAGTCAGCATGAAACCTACCTCACTATAAAAATAGTAGCCAGAAGCCTAAAACCAACACAATTCAATCTAGCGGTAATAATTTATCCCACTGGTTTTCCTAGAATTTCGTCATTTATAAGCCATTCACGACCTTTTTGGGACAGGGTTGTCTTTGATTTTTTCTTTTCATGTTGGACTAACTGATTCGGTGATGTAGCAGATGCAACATTTTCCTTCTGCCAGTGTCTGTTCGACATTTTCTTGCTACCGCATTGCCAGATTTATTATTTTAATCACGGCCTGCTGAATTGTGTGACAAACGTCACATTATACGGCTTGGGCATTTTTTTAAAATTCATTATTGTTTCCACTTATGAGAAATTGCTAATTTTGGCCGTTTTGGCCACGATGACATTTAAATTAGAGTTGGTGTCAAAAATAATACGTTTTTTAACAATTATTTTTTAACATCCAGTATCAGTACAATAAGAACCTATTGTCTGGACTTTAATATAATATGAATCGTATAATCTAGGTATAGTATCTGGATTCTGGATTCTGGATTAAAAATGGAGGGTGAGTTACCTCACACGCACTTAGACCGCATTAGGTGGGCCCATTGTGCTACCTCCCAGCAGCTCTCCAAGTTGGGTATCACTCAAGCCATATAATCTAGGTATAGTATCGTGTACGTACATTTCAGAGATTTACAGTTTTAATTTTTTTTTGAGAGGTTTTGAAGTCCAAAGAATTCGTAGTAACTGAATCTGTCCGTGTAGCTCCTATGTTTGCTAGAATTGGTCTGAGTTACTTATCAGAGATTCATTATAGAAGTTTTCTCTCTGTGATCATACAAATGAAATACTTCGATGAGGCAAATGGTTCAAGAAGTAGCGTAGTTATAATTTTAGATGAATTGCATTGTCCAGATAAATACAGAGGTAGATATATTTAAAATTAGATCAACCAATTGATTTATTAAAGCTATATAATCTTCTAGTAGGGTATTTCAACGCTCCCTTATCTTGTAAACGTATAAGAGCTAACAGTGAATTTGAGGAAGACGTTGTTAAACAAGATTCTAAGCAAATATTACAGTTAACTCTTTCTTCAACTGTTCGTGCTACCTATCCACTCAAAAATGCCCACTGAAGCAGAATCAATTCCATATTCGAGGTGTGTGGACACATTTTTAAAGTCATCTATTGCTTCTTTAGTATTTTCAGATGCGATTACATGGGCTTTGACCCAGAAAAAACATTAGTCGCCGACTTATGACCTTTTTACAAGAAATTCGTTTTTCCCTGCGTGCGTCGGTCATTATGACGTTTAGTTTGTATTCTGTGATTCTTGCTGATAGCAGTTGTTGTGGATCTTCGAGTGTATTGTAATAGTGTCAGTGTCTACCTTGAGTTAAAAATAAATGATATTCCTAGAAGTGTTAGCGGAAATGCATATCCCAGAGAAGCAAGATTGTGTATGAGAGAACATATTTAATCATTCTCTTAAAAAGTCATTATTCTGGTAGTGAAGTATATTACCTGGGTAACAACTTAAATATTAAAAAAATGCACCAGCTCTTTAAAACTAGATATTCTGAATTCCAAAGTATATCCTATGCTACCTACTAGAAATTTTTTGTAGAAAATTTCAAACTTTCTTTCGGGAGACTACAGGTTGATGTCTGCGCGGTTTGCGAAACACGGAATTAAAATAAATGGTGAATTTAAACGAAACTGCCAAGCGGGTAGCTGTTGCAGAGTCTATAGTCCATAGGAGAAGAAGCAAACATTTTTACTCAAAACTTTCTAATGAGGTGGAATTAAAAAAGCAAGAACTTCACCTACTTTCTCTTTGTTTTAATTACATGCAGAACACCCAACTTCCAATTACGAAAGTACGAGATGTTTTTTATTACAGTTGCTCTACTAAATTTATTTAGCATCAGTTTGTGATGTCTTTATCCTTCCACACCACCAAGCGAGCAAGCATTTAGCAAGCATGTAAAATAAAGTGGCATATTCATATCATGTACACAATTCGTATCCAAATTGCAATAAACATTAATATTGAATGCTTTTCTTATAAATTATTTCTCATTTTTGTTTCTCTCGTTAATTGTCAAATCATTTCAATTTTTCATCCTTAATTTAAACAGAGATCCGGCAACAATGTACCTATTCAGAAAATATAACCTTAAACTGAAAACAACCTAACCTAACACAAAAAGTGTCAATTTCCATTAGGGAGTTTAGTTGCCACAGAGGTACTGCCAACAAAATTACTAGATGGTCATAGCTCACCTGATCCAAAAAGATCGTGAACGGCATATAGTAGACTCTGTATTACTATAACGCTGCCTACGTCACTACGAATGATCGTTTCCCCGCCGAAATGATTAATTATAGATTAATTAGAATTGCCATTTTATGGAACAAAAACTCTAGCATGTGAAATATATAGAAGCCGCCATCTCGGCGCCGCCACTTCGGCGCCGCCACTTCGGCGCCGCCATCTCGGCGCGGGGTCAGCTCGGCGCCGGGACGAGTCGGCGCGGAGCCAGCTCGGCGCCAGCCAACTCGGCCAAGGAATTCAAATTCGCAAACTACTGTGTGCACTACGTAAGAAAATTATTATAAACAAATACTAAATAAAGTGATCGCCAAAAGCTGGCATCAAATTAAAAAAAACATTATTTAGAATTTCTTGGAAAATCAAACTCTGACGACCAGAGGTGGTTGCAAAATGGGCCAAACAAAAGTTGTCACGTGACTTCCGTTATCAGTAAAATTTTAAATTTTTTTAAATAATTACGAAACATGCATTTACTAGTCAAGATAGAGACACATTTTACGAAAAAAAGTTTTCTGACCTTGAGATTGTTCAGTCATCTAAAACTAATCTATATACAGGGTGTTAATTAAGTACGTAGACAAACTTTAAGTGGTGATTCCTTGATCAATTCTAAGATAAAAAGTTCATACAAACATGGAACCTAAACGGCTTCGTTCACCAGATACAGGGTGTTGAAGTTTAAACAAAAAATATTTATTTTCAAAAATCTGGACAACGCCTAGAGGTATTCTAATGAAACTTGGTGTATGATAGTATTTCATAAAGTGGCATTGTTTAGTCAAAACAAATTTAATTTATTTCCACCAGTGGCGTGCATCGGGACCACCTCAGTTACTTTATTTTAGAAAAATCTGGTACGCCACTGTTTTTTAGTCAATACGATAAGTTTTTTAGCTTTATCCATTGAAACTATACAAAAGATGTATCGTTAATTTTTTTTATAGAATAAACCCTTATGGAAAAAACTGAAAAATCTGTAACAACAATTTCGTTCATTGGACTGTAATGGGATTTAAACGGCTTCGTTTTCAAGATATAGCTTAAAGAAGTCTTAAAAAATATTATTTAATAACAAATAATCTTATAATAGCTACAAAACTTTTGGCTAAAAAACAGTAGCTTACCAAAGGGGACATTGGTAGTGATTATACAGGGAGTTAAAAAAATATGGATGGATAATTTATTATGACAACGTTTTTAAACACCCTGTAATTTTAGAAATTAGGATTTATTCTTCAAAAAGCTGTCGTTTACTGGTACAAACACATGGCTGAAAAATTAATAAGATCTATCAGATTTTTCGACTTACTTGAAAAATTTAAAAAAGCTAATAAATTTTGAACACTAAGCAACTTTGTACATGGGTAAGTTGAGTTAAATCATAATATTTTGGGTCAAGGAACTTGTGGTCTTCCGTTGTACACGTAATTTCCGAACACCCTGTATACAGTGTGTTTCCGGATAGGTGTCGTTTCACCTTGTAAAAGGTAAACAATTCTCGATTTAAATTTAATTTTTTTGGGGTTCAGCCTGCTTGGTTAAAGGCGAATTTTTAACAGAATTTCAGTTTTGAAAAATTAAGTATGCCTTGGAAGTTTTCAAAAAACTTATTTTACTGTAAAGCAGCGTGCTTTTTATGTAGGAAATACGACAAAAAGTTATTAAGAAAAGTTGTTTAGAATCAACATCTAGGCCCCTATACCAAATTTCAAAATCCCGGCCAACTTTGATCTCTCACATTTTCTTTACGTTTAGGTCCCATATCAAAGAATTTTACTTTTAACAAAGACTGCTATGGAAAAACAAAGTTTTTTATTTCATAATAAAAAAACTTTGTTAAAAATAAAACTCGTTGATTTGGGAAATAAACATTAAAAAAGTATTTGTCACAGAAAAGGCACTTTACTTAGAAAATGGCGTTTTTCGAAATTGTGTAAATCCAAAAAGTACTATTTTTCGGAAATTAAGCAAGATTTCGATGATATTTTTATGTGTGTTAGTTTTAGCTGACTGAACAATCTCAAGGCCAGAAAACTTTTTTTCGTAAAATGTGTTTCTATCTTGACTAGTAAATGCATGTTTCGTAATTATTTTTAAAAATTTCAAATTTTATTGATAACGAAAGTCACGTGACAACTTTTGCTTGGCCCATCTGTAATCACTTTGCAACCACCTTTGGTCGTCAGTGTTTGATTTTCAAAGAAACTCTAAATATATATTTTTTAAATTTGATGCCAGCTTTTTAGCGATCACTTTATTCATTATTTGTTTATAATAATTTTCTTACGTAATGCACACTGTAGTTTGCGAATTTGAATTCGGCGCCGAGATGGCCTTGCGTCGAGTTGGCTTGCGCCGAGATGGCTCCGCGCCGAGTTGTCCCGGCGCCGAGGTGGCCCCGCGCCGAGATGTCCTAGACCCGAAATAAATACACGTATTCTTCAAAATAAAAGGTATTTAGGGGAAATACGCACATATCCTATTACTACAATTACATCCAAATAAAAATTGATATTAAAATAACGTCACTATAAATACACTAAAATATATAAAACTAGCAAGATACCCGTTCTTCGTACGGACTACAAATGTTTTTTCTTCTAAATCTTAAACGAATTCTAGAATGTTCCCCTCCTCTCTCACTCAATACGCTAAACTAACAAACGCTGCAAAACAATATTGTAGGTAAAAAGAAAACAATATTCTTCCAAAGAAAGTTCTCCATAACCCTTTTATGCTTCACGTATCCCTTGGAAATGTGTATGTAATTGTCGTTCTCCTTATATAGATTGATAAAACTATAGGTTTAGTATAACAATGAGGATAAAAATAATAAATGTACTTATTAAATGTTGTATTCATAAATTGTAGCAACATACTAGTTTCCACCACTTAGAGATGGAATTTCGGAAATCCTTCTATTTTATTCTAAACTGGACACACGGAAAAACATCAATAACTTTAACCTCTTTTTTAACTTTTTTTACTTTTACCCTATTTTTACTCCTTTCACAATAAAATTTAGAATAAAAACTTTAAACCACTTTTTAAATATTTAAAAAACACACATATGCCCAAAAACCATGATCATCAGGAACCACAGGAAATACGAAAGGTTCTATAATTTACCCCTGAAACCAAATTCTCACCTTTAGGAGTTGATATGTGCACAATCCTGAATTACGTTTTCAGGAACTTGTATAGGTAACCTTTCTAAGTAAAACCAAATTGTTACATTATAGGGCCTTATGAAATTCGTAATGTCCTAACTCAATAGACATAGGAGATATGAAGGGTTCTTTAATTCACTGCCAATCCAGATTTGCACCTTTAGGGGTTGATTAGGGTAAAATTCTAAAATACGTTTCTAGGTATTTGCATTGATAATCTTTGCAAGTAAACACCAAGTCGCAATCTCATCGGGTCTAAGAGATATTGAGGAACTCGTGAAAACACATTTCCTCTTTCCACCCCCGTAGGGGTGGAATTTAAAAAAAGTCCTTTCAACCCATTTAATTGTGAAATTAAACTTACAGCAAAAAAAATTTATAATTTTACCCTCCTACCCCTTTTCAGTTTTGGTTCCTTTTACCCCTTTACGGTTAAAATTTTCAAATTCCCTTAAACTCCTTTCTAAATATTTTAAAAATACATCTATGTGCCAAAAAAGAATGTTCTAACTTAATAAACATAGGAGATACGAAGGGTTCTTTAATTCATCCCCAATCCAGATTTGTACCTTTAGGGGTTGATTAAGGCAAACTCCTGAAATGAGTTTTTAGGTATTTGCATTGTTAATCTTTGCAAGTAAACACCAAATTGATATCTTATCGGGTGTAAGAGATATTGAGGAATTCGTGAAAACACATTTTACTCCTTTTCACCCTTTTAGTGGTCGAATTTCAAAAAATCCCTTCTTAGCACAACTTACGTAACAGATTGAACCTTGCACCCAAATTTCAAGTTTCTACTACCAGTGGTTTCGGCTCTGCGTTGATTAGTCAGGGTTATGACTTTCCTTTATATATGTATAGATTTGGTATGTAAAATTATGTATAAATTAAGCTTATACATTTTACAATTTTATTTGAATTCAGCCTAATATAAGAATTCGCCACTTTTTCATGGCCCTTTTGAATATATCCGTTGATGAAATATATTACGTTATGATTTAAAGCTGATTATATATATTGTGATAGTTGCAGATCAGGACTGCCGATTTATTGTTACACAAATTAATTACTATAAACCGTTCAATAGTTATTTTCCCGATAGGAGGCCATGTTAGGGTGATAATTTTCACCCTTTAAATATGCTGTCAGTCATTAACAAAAGTTAGGTTATACCCATTTTATAAAAAATGATAATTTTATGTCAATATACAAAACGTGGTTGCCATATTTGGTTTTGGATTTTGTGCCACTTTTATTATTAAAAGCCTGTATGACACGACGCTAAATTTTGTGCAAAATTTACTTGTAAATTTTCAAATAAATTTACTGATAATTTCTTTTTCGAAAACACAATTTCCTGTTTGCAACGTGTGCTAAATTTGATGTTAAATTTGGCATGCGCACATGCGTAGTGGCAAATATTTTAAGTGGAAACCGTAACCTCTAGAGAGTATTGGTTGAAGTATGCGTTTGTTTTCATGTTATTTGTCGTTTGTTAGCTATTTTCTGAAGTTGGGTTAAGGCATTTATCTTAGAGACCCTTAGGGTAAGGCCATGCTTGCGTTTTAGTCGCTGCGACATGATCGCCGCAACTAGGTCGCAGACATATAAAATTTTCTGTCCAGGCCGTATAAGAAACCATCTGTCGTGACGCTGGAAAAACGCTCTTCACAGCGTTTTCAACATTGGTCGCTGTCGCGGGTTGCAAACGTGGCCACCTACATTAGAATCCACAGAACACACTATTGCGACCTGGTCGCGGCGATCGTGTCGCAGCGACTAAAACGCAAGCATGGCCTTACCCTTAAATGTATCTTAGATAGGAGCGCCAACATTAACACGTGGTTAAACAATGCTAATAAAATGCAGGTTATGTTTATGTTTACATTCCGCGTCATGCGCTGCAGTTTAGTCTGATTACGATACTTCTGCGCATTTTTACACGCATATTTACCAAGAAATTTAGAACAAGTTCTAAATAATTTACATGAAAATTCAGCGTAAAATTTAGCAGCCAATTTTCTGTATGCAACGGTGCTTAATATTTTTATGAAAATGTACAAGTAAATTTTGCATAAAATTTAGCGTCGTGTCATACAGGCTTTTAGTTATGATAAATTTTATGAATTTGCTGATTCTGAATACGTTTCATACTTTATTGAGTAGGCATAATGGTATAATGGAAGTCTTTTTTTATTGTAATTATAAATTGTATACAAAAATATTTAAATATTACAATTTATATATTTTTTCAGTATAAATAAATAAAGCTTTTACGTGCCACTTTAGGCCCATTGCTTAACAATCTGTCTCCATTGTCCCTTATCCATGATTTTATTTCTCCAGTTTTCTATTCTTTTTCTTGCTATGTCTTCCATTACTGTCTCCTTCCACCTATTCCTTGGCCGCCCTCTTCTTCTAGTTTCTTGCGCTCTGACTTCCAATACTATCTTAGTAGTTCTACCATCTGGCATTCTCCATATATGCCCAAATCATCTTTACCTTTGAGCTTTAATGAAGTCTACTATACTTGGCTCCCCATACTTCTCTTGTACCTCTTCGTTTGTAAATCTTCTCCAACCATCTTCCGTCCGAGTCTCTCCAAATATTTTTCTCTCCCACCTACTTATCATGTCTTGATCTGCCACATTCATCGCCCATGTTTCACATGCATACGTAGATGTGGGTCGAATAACAGTCTTATAAGTCGTAGTTTTGCATTTCGCGACATTTGTTTTGAGGACATTAAACTATTTAACTCCGCACATCTCGATGCTTTTATTAATCTTTTAATTTCTTGTGTGTAATTTAAGTTTTCAGAGATTAATGTTCCTAAGAAAGTAAACTCGTTAACTCGTTCTATTCTCAAATCTTAATATTACGGCATTATTATTGATTTCTTTAATTTTTCTACTACTTCTTTGTTGAAGTTGCTGAATATTATCCAGTGGAAGTTGAAAAAATCGCAGGGAGTTAAGTCACAAGACCTCGAGGGCCACACTGCAGGCATATGTTTTGACTAATAACTCTGTTTTCGTAAAACTCTCCAAGTAAATTTAAATTTTCTTGTGTTGCGTGAAGTCTTGCCCCATCTTATTGAAAGTAACCTCTTTGTAATTCATTGTCATGTAACTCTTCAAAAAACGACGACAAAATTTCAGTACGATACCGTTGTACATTTAGCGAACCTAAAATTTTAATTGTTAAAATAAGATTGAATCGTTTTGCTGAAATTAATTACCTTAAAAAAATATAGAACCTATAACTCTTCTTTCACGCGCGTCCTTTAATAGTCTAGCTAACGTAAAGTACTCATTTTTCGAGTGATAATTCCAAATCTGTCGTTGCAAATCTTCCCGAGATGCAAAATGTTTATAGTATGTATCATTTTTAGGTCGTGGGCCAAAAGGTTTAATTTCAAAATTGTCCCGCCCAATAATATTTCTAATAGTTCTTTCAGATACCTAAAACAGTACAAAGCCCAAAATTAAACCAACAGTTAAGTTTTATGCATAAATACTTACGTCCCAAATATCACTAAGCCGGGCAAAGATTTCAGTTTCAATGAGGTTAGGCCTGTCGGCTTTATAATGCCTGTAGGCCTTTGTAATTGGTAGTTTTGTGTCACCTTTAATGACTTTCATCATATTTGAATTAGCATTACAATTTGTTGACAGATAGGTATCCATGACGCCGATGTCCATAAATATTATGCCTAGTGGCAAACAAAGTATGAAAGCACTGGCAACATTGCACGTTTAACCTCAAAATGTCAAATTAGACACTTTCATGAGCCTCCTGTACATAACAGCTGATTCTGACAAAGTGTCAGAAAGAGATTCTAGGGAGTTTTAATTTTATTAAACATAAAAACAAAATTCCATGTCTACCTACCGGGAAAATAACTATTGAACGGTTTATAGATAGGAAGGTATTTTGGGTAGAAAAACTGTTTAATTATTAAATGTACAAGGGTGAAATCAATCAGAAAATAAAACAGAATAGCTGTACAAAAATAATGTTCTAAAAAAGAAATTAAAATTATTATCTTTGGATTAAGATGAATGGTTATTGAAGTTAACAGAGCAATTTATAATTAAGGGGTAAATAATTAGAATCAACTATAAGTTAGTCTGCAATAATATGAAAGTTCTAAGCTGAATTAATATTAGAATAAGTTACTTGGATTTGTCAGATTAATTAAGAAAATATACTGTATGTAGTTAAAAGTAATCCAGGATGTTCATTTTACAACATTGTATTAAAATTTAGGATTGCTATAATGAATTTTATTATTAAAGATAACAAATTATTTTGATTTCTAAAATGTGAACATAATTATTTTGTATCGATTTACATTAACAAAATAAACCCTGCACAATTAAAAGTCTATTATTGGATGGATATACAAGGGTGCAAAGGACAAAATTAATTAAAATAAATAGAATAAAAGCGAATTTTAAACTGAAACAAACTTTGATGTGAAGAAGGGGACCCTTTATGTGATTAAGGAAGAATAACAAATATTGCAACTGGTGAAAGGTGTCCGTTCCAGCAGGGATGATTGTAGGAGCTGTAATAGACATTTTCTGTCAATATGCAGATTAACTAATTTGAATGGGTATGCTGGCAGAAAGTTATTAATGGAGTAATTATAAGCTGAACTTGGGGTTGCTGGTTCGAGTTTATACAAGTCGCAGTTAAGTCGAGAACATCTGGGAATTTGATTTTAATTGAGCTTGCTGTCACAAACTCATCATTTGGGTCTGTGTTTGTAGAATAGAATTGAAGGATTGGATTCCATGCTGGTTGCTGTAAAGAGGACGACATCTTGTAATTGCAGTTGTATGCAATACAAATTGTCTACTATTTAGGAGAGCTGGGTGGCTGTTGGGGTTGTAGCATGTCACTTTAACAGTATTTAATTCATTGTTATACCGTGGATTCTAATTGAAGTGGGGTACCTGGTTGAGGATGCAAATACATGTGACAAAATAGGTTGTTTATATTTGTGTTGTTTTCTACAGGAGAATTGGATCCATTCAAGGAGGGGAAGATAACCAGGTATATGTAATTAATAAACATTAATTAATATTAACAGTGGAATAATGAGTTGCATACATAAATACTTACTCTTGCTAACATGTTGGAACTAATATGAGTTGATTAAATATAAATTGAGCTTAAGTGTTATATTAGTAATTTGACAGTGACAGTTGAAAGATCTAAAATTATTCTGAAATAACTTGTCAATAACCAAGCATTTTGTACAATTATTTTGCTAGATTTTTTTACGCAAGTACCCACCTCAAATAAGATGTTTGTTATAACCTGAGCTGGTGAAAGAAATAAATTATTTGGTTAAATAAATTGGATTTAGGGCAAATATTGTATTTAAAGTATTTTGAAGTGAATGGATATGAGTAGTTTAGCAGTCTAGTAGCTATTATTATAATATTGGCTTAGAAAGTAGAGTCAATACTATAACAATATTGTAAATAAACATGAGGTTACAGCAGTTTAGGATTTTTATTTATTGCTTTATAGAAACGGGGATGTGGTTTAGGGATTTACACCAACATGCAAATATCTTCACTAAATAAGATATTAATGAAATCGAATAATACTCATTCCTGTCTGTTTTGACTAATAGAAAAATAGTTTTTCGTTTATAACTTCGAAATATTTTTACGGGACAGAGTTTACGCGTAGTCGATTAGGTATTTCCAAATTTACAGTGTCGCGATTTTTCGCTCGACTGTGATGGCAAACACGAAAATGTTCCGCCGGTCATAGCTTGCTAATTTCGTTCTTTGGCTTCCCGATTTTTGAATAGGTAAAACGAATTGAACCGTCATTTGCATGGTTTTTACGTGTCTGGTGCAAAATTGAGTTGGCGATTTTATTGCACTCACTGTTACGTACGTTTGGTTTGAATCCGACGCCACGTTATTGGAATATTATTTGCACGATATGATGACCGATGGTCAATCATAACGGTTCTTTCGCTTTGGCGCTTATATTACTTAACGTTCCCGAAATGTTTAGCTGTGTTTTGTTGGCCATGATTCGGTAATATAACCTCACTCCTCTTGGCACCACGTTGGAGTTTCAGTACATCTGAGCCGTTCGAGCCTGCTAAATACCAATACGTTTCCGTTCGTCTCATGTTCTCTGACGCCGTTTTGCTCCTGTGTTTAAGAGTTCCGGGTTCCGTTCTTTTTTGTGGAAAGTCCCGTTTTGCAGCTGTTCGAGCTACTGTAGTTGCTTTACGACCAGTTACCTTAGGTAATCTAGCTTTTTAGCTTCCGAGTCAAGTTCGATTGCTGTTAATTGTAAACAATATTAAATTTTAAGAAAGTTTCTCTGGATCTTAACGACCAACGTAACTTTATCGAATAATTTTGCCACCCCCCTCGAGTTGTTATTAGCCTGTGTGAACGTAATTTATTGTTATTTAACTTTAACTTTCAGTGCGTTTTAAGTAGATTTTCCATAAATTTTAAACAAACAATTAAATTATTTGTAGGGAACTTTTAGTTCTTCTTCTTTTTTCTCCCGTGTACCTCGTACAGTGTCGGGGTGTTTAGGCAGTTTTTATACTGTTTTCTGTTTCTAGCCAGGATTTTTGTTTGCTCCATGGTTTTTCCTCTCTTTTGTGCTGCTTTCTTTACATTTTCTTCCCATTTTGTTCTTGGGTGTTCTCTCGGTCTTTTTTCCACATCTCCCATATCGTATACTTGTTTTGGGTATGTCTCATTTCCCATTCTTGTTAGGTGTCCATACCATTGGAGTTGTTTTTCTTTCAATGTCTCCCACTATCGGGTTAAGTTCTAAATCTTTTCTTATACTTCTGTTACGGACCTTATCTTCCCTTGAATTTTCCACTACTCTCCTAAGATACTTCATTTCGGTAGCTGTGATCTTCGATCTATGTTTATTTGTTATATTCCATGATTCTGCCGAGTATAGTAGGGTAGGAGTGTATATTGTCTCATATAAATGCATTTTGCTTTTTCGGCTCAGTTCTCTTTTGCTGATCAGTGTATTGTTTATTTGAAAATATACTCTACTTGCTTCGTTGATCCTTCTTTTTATTTCATTATCTATTCGTCCGTCTCTGCTGATGTGGGTGCCAAGGTATCCATAGGTATCGACCATCTCAGCGTTTTCCCATCTACTCTCATTGTTGCTTCTTGCCTTTCTTCTTTTTTTGTTATTTGCATTATTTTGCTTTTTTGGATGTTTATTATCATGCCCTTTCGTTCTGGGTGTGATTTCCATATTTCTATATTTCTTTGTATTTGTTGTGAACATACCACAAAGTTTAGTTCATTCTTGGTACATTTTTAATAGATTTGTTACACAGTTTCAATAATTTTGAACAAATTGTTAGCACATTTTCAATAAACTTGTCGACAGTTTGGAAGTCAAAAACATCAGCATACTTAACGCTACACATGGTCTTGTGAAATGTAATAAAAATATTGCACAGATTAATTAGAAGGAGGACATCTCGCGATGAGGTTCCTGTGTGGCTTGTTCTAGTTGTTGTCGGATTCGTCTGGTGACCAAATATCCTGAGGGAGTTGCCGTGTATGTAGATGTCTTTCACCAAGAGAATAGTTGACAGCACTCACGCACTTATCAATGTTTGCAAAAAAAGCTATTGTTGCCTTCCGTATGAAGATCTTCTACAGTGGGCACTTCTAGATCACGGTGAATTTGTGAGTTACGAACAAACCGTGGCGCGTTCACTGACATTCGCAAGATTTTGTTCTGTAGCACTTGTAGTTTATGTATGTTAGTTTTGCTTGTGGCACTCCACACCGGGCACTCATAAGTGATTATTGGTCTCAGTACCGACTGATACATTAAGATCGCGCACTTTATTTTTAGTGTTAATTTCCGATTAATGAGAGGGTACAACATGCCTAGACGGGCATAGCATTCATTTAGCTTTTTGTTTATGTGTAGGCCTCATGTTAAACGTCTATCGAGGTATACTCCGAGATATTTGATGGCTAAGTTTGGTGGATTCCACTTTATTGCACTATTATTTATTATTAGCGGAGCTGGGTCCGTTGGTCTACGAAGAGTGAAAATTTTTGCTTGGCACTTCTCGTGGTTAATCGCAATACACCATTTGTTGTACTATCCCAGAGTTTAATCAACAGTGATTTGAATTTGTATTGCAGCAAAATTTATACCACTGTACTGCACAATTAAAGCTGTGTCATCTGCAAACGTTGATATAGATGAGCTGGACAGTTGTGGGATGTCATGAACAAAGATATTGAATAGAGCTAGACCTAGTACAGTACCCTGTGGTACGCCTGCATTAATTTCCGATGCATCCGAGTTAATTCTTAGAGAAAATGTTCTGTTACTTAGAAATGATGATAGAATTTTCACACTGTATGTGGGTAGTTCTAGCTGAAGTAGCTTAAAGATAAGGCCTTTGGTCCAGACTTTATCAAATGCCTTAGCGATATGCATGAAGGTTACAATTGTGTGAGACTTATTTTCGTAGCCCTGCTCTATTACTTGTGTTGGCCGCAGGAGCTGGTGATTAGTTGAATAGTTTTCCCTGAACCTGAATAATGTGTTTACCCTTTAGCTGCTTGTTAAGCCTGTAATAAATAATTGGTTCAAAAAGTTTGGCCAAAGTGGGAAGCAAGCTTATTAGCCTGTAGCTGTCAGGAGCGTGTGCATTCTTTCTTGGCTTATGGAATAATAAAATGTGTGCATGTTTCTATTGGTTTGGGAAGTAGCCGAGTCGTAGCCGTTTATTGATCAGCGTGGCCAGGTATGATAGGGCTTTCTTAGTTAGGTTTTTAAGCACAATTTTCGATATCAAGTCGTGACCAGGGGATTTTCTGATGGGCAGCTTAAGGATTATATTTTGTATTTCTTTGGGGGATCTAGGGTTTGAAGTGAGTGGTGTGTGGTAGATTAATGGAGTTCACGTAGTTTTCTACATCTTCAAGACATCTTTGATTATTGTTATGGCACGTAGTTGTAAAGATATCTTTGAGGTGGCTCGCAAATAGCCTGCATTTTTCCTCATTTGTGTTATATTCGCAACCATTATCATTAATTACAGGCATGACAGTGTTTTGTTTAAGAATTCTCCTTGTGGCCTGCTACATTGATTGATCGTCCGGCTGTAGGTCTTCTATAAATTTTTTGTATGTTGTGATTCTATAGTTGTCCAGTTCCCACTTGTGCCAACGTGTAAGTTGATTGAGGCGAGCTTTTGCTTGTGGATCTCTGGTATTTTGCCAAATCCTACGCATTCTGTGTTTTCCGTTAGTATTTCCAATATATATGAAGGTGGATGCATATAAGTTGGTGTTTTCCTTTTGTTCTGACTTACTGTTGATTGTTTAACTGCATCTTTGATGTTATCAGTGAAGCTGCTTAAGTAGCTTTCTATATCTTGATCAGTAAGGAGTAGTTGAGGACATTCTAGTTTATTATCTAGTTGTATTTGAAATACTTCCCAGTCAATTCGGCGTTGATTAACCTTGGCGGACTAGAGTGATGTGCCGGTGTTCTTAGAAAGGAAATCAACACAGGAAGATGGTCCGAGTCTAGTTCGACAATTACATCTTGAAATATTGGCCTCCTAAAGTTTTTCTGCAGTATTATATCCAATATGTCAGGCTGTCGGTTGACTTGATAAGGGTGATATGTTGGCTCTATAGGGGCAGTGACTTGTATTCCATGATGGGTGGTGTAAGCTAAAAGCTGTGGTCCATTCGGGTTATTTACACGACATCCCCATGCTGTGTTTTTACAGTTAAGATCTCGTACAACTACAGTAGGCTCGTTAGGAAAGAGAAAGGCAATATCTTGCTCCAATAATCTTTTGTTAAGCTGTTTATAAACAAAAATTATGGTTACCGTGCTCATGTCGTTCAGTATTAGCTTGGCAGCTGTAGCTTCAATACTGGTTAACTGCAAAAGCTGAAGTTCTGTCACCAGCAACTGTCGTTTAGCTATTATTTCCACGCCACCAGAGGCGATCTGTCCCTCTTTATCTCTTCTAATAACTTGGTACCCCGGTATGAGAAAAGCATCATTATTAAGTGGATGTGTTTCCGATACACAGGCAATATCAATGGAGTATCTTGCTAGAAAGGCAATAAATGTTGATCTCTTTTGTTTAATACCATTGGCATTCCAGTTTACTATTGTTAGGTTCTGCATATTATGTAACTTATTTGATGCCATTGAGGAGCAGAGTTGGCAGTAGTGTTGCAAAAAATGTTTTTCTCCAACCACACGAATAAGACGCCATATTGTCGAATAATTTTGTATAAAAAGTAAGTCATTTCGGGATGTTCACCAATTACCTTGGCAACTGTACACTTTTCGATTCATATTTGCACTAGTACAATAATAGACGCAAGATAGGGTTTTACATGGCAAATTTTAAATGAAAAACAAACGCTTCGTCAATATTCGGCAATCGCCGTCGTTGTTTAATTTCCCCGTATAGTGATAGTTTATTTGTGCCATGACAGTTTTACAATATAACCTACAATGTTTGATTGTAAATAATAAGTCATATTACCGAATTTACAAGAAGTTGGAGAAAAAATAGTGTGTTTCATTCACACAAAAAATGCGTTTTCGGGACGCGTAAGACTCGCCGGACTCCGCTGCGCGTCGTCCGGCGATCTGTCTTACTTGTCCCGAAATCATGCATTTTTTGTACTAATGAAACAAATAACTATTTTATTTGATCCATGTAAGGTGTTATTATGTCTATTATCACATATAATCTCATAAGAGCATTAATTCTTTCCGGATTTTTTTTGAGTGCGTTCCAACAACGTCTTATTAATTTGCCCAAGCGGGACGCGAGGGCAAATTAGGACGCTGTTGGAATGCACGAAAAATAATTTTCGGATATGAATTAATGCTCTAATGCAGATTCGGTAAGAAAATCGTAACGACACAAACCCTCACAGTTAGGTTGTTATCTGTGTTGTTTTCTACATTACCTTGGGGGGTAATATGTTGAATGTTGCTGGATTGTAGTGCGATGCTTGCATAAAGGGTACGATTATTGTTGGCAATTTTGTTTCGTTGAAGTTTAGAAGCGTCTGAGTTAGTGGGGTGTTGACTTGATGTTTGCTTGCGTTCATTAATCGAAGCAGGCACATTTCGGTAGTAAGAGCATCCTTTATAACTCGCGGGATGTTCGGCACAGCAGTTGACACATTGTGGTTTGGGCACTGTTTTAAATGATGGTTACCCGTACACTTTACACAGCGGGGATCCAATGGCAATAGTTCTTCGTATGGCCGTAGTGCTGGCAGCTAGTGCACTGTATAATATGTCGGGATTTGTGACGTGGTTCTACTGTTACCACACAGTGGTTCAGTCTAGTTAGTTTGAAAATATCAGATTCTGTTCCATCCTTTTTTAGTTCAATAACATTAAGTGGCATGGGTTTTTTGTTTTTGTTTAGCATGCGTACTACTTGCAAAATCGGATATTTCTGTTTGTATTTCCTCCTCTGTTATAGAAAGTGGGAGGCCTCTGATAACTACTGATAAACTTGCGTTTCCAGGATATTTAAATGTGTGATGTTTTATTTTTTCTTTATCGTAATATTCTGTTAGGAGTCGATAATCGTCTGATGAGGTTAAATTGACTCTAAAGAACGTACCTTTGTAAGCTGTAGTGAATTCGTCTTTAGTGATGTTTTTTATTTCTTTCATTACCTCCTGGTAATTGTTGGCGTTGTGTAGGTATATTGATGGAATTTTTAGTTTAGCTGCAGTAGCAGGTTAGGTTGCAAGTTCATCGTCTTTGTTTTTTCCATTAGAGGAGTTATTTGCATTAGGGTTGTAATATTTGTTTTGTGATAGAAGTTCTTCACTGCATAGAAAGTATTTTTTGCTTGTAATGGCTTGAGGCGATTGATTTCCTCGTTTTTTGTTGTTGTTTGAACTGTTTGTAGCATCGGTAAAATCCATTGCTGTATGTAGATTAAGTCGGTCCTTGTTATTATTATCTGTTGTCATTTTGGTTTTTATTCGTTCTAATCTCTCGGCCGAGAGATTGGACTTGCAAATGTGTTTAAGGCCCTGAACACACGGGATTCCGTTTCCCAGATTCGGTATGCGGGATACAGAATCTGAGTCTGTTCAGACACGGCGACTGAATCTCAGACGCGGGCCTTCAGTCACTTGCAGTGCCGTGCTGTTATGGACCTAGCATTGCTGTTCTTTGTTTCTGTCGAATTAGTCTAGAAGTGCTGTATTTAAAGTCAGGGATTGGGCTCTACTAAGCTAATACATTTTTCATTGTCAAATAATGTACATTCTATGATCATTGTATAGTAAGGAACGCCTTGCTTATTCGATTTAAATAAAAGTTGAAGAAAATCTGCTACGCCTATGACATGATATCATATGTTCTGGCTGGCAAAAGTAGGCGAGTCCAGGCCGTGGTACACGTGGACTCATATCCTCTATATGCTCCAATGGTAAATCGGTATCCGAGATACAGAATTTGTCGCCGGCGGCCGATTTTCCTTATCTCTCCATTTCGGCCGCCGGCGACAAATTCTGTATCTCGGATACCGATTTACCATTGGAGCATATAGAGGATATGAGTCCACGTGTACCACGGCCTGGACTCGCCTACTTTTGCCAGCCAGAACACATGATATCATATCATAGGCGTAGCAGATTTTCTGCAACTTCTATTTAAATCGAATAAGCAAGGCGTTCCTTAACTATGCAACGATCATAGAGCGTACATTATTTGACAATGAAAAGTTTATTATCTTTGTAGAGCCCAATCCCTGACTTTAAATACAGCACTTCTAGACTAATTCGACAGAAACAAAGAACAGCAATGCTAGGTCCATAACAGCACGGCACTGCAAGTGACTGAAGGCCCGCGTCTGAGATTCAGTCGCCGTGTCTGAACAGACTCAGATTCTGTATCCCGCATACCGAATCTGGGAAACGGAATCCCGTGTGTTCAGGGCCTAACGGATGAAATAGGTCTGGTTTGTTCACTTATAGTCACTGATAAATTAATCGCACGTACACTGGTTTTAGACTGACTTCACTAACACGCTGCGTTACACGCCCATCCACACATGATGGCAGTTCACACGCGACTCTAGGTTGCTTATAAAAATAGCACTTTTGTATTAGTAATAACATTTTAGTTCATGTAATACTCTAATACCTACGTCAACAGCAAAAAGGCTTGTGGTTGCCATAGTAACTCTCAAAATTGTGACACAAGAAAGAAATGATAGCGTATGAGTCCTCAATCAAGTGATGCCCTAGAATGGTACCACTATAACTCTATATTCGCTATACGTAGCTAAAAACTTTCCGCGTCTATATTACCTATATTATCAGTGGCTTAGTTGCCGCATAATGTATGTGGAAAACGTGCCAAATTATATCATGTGTTCGAAAACAAATTGCATAAGGGATGGTTATGCAAAGCAAAACTAATGTCAACAATAAGCTTTAGAGACAGCAAACTTTAAAATTTTTATAGCAGATTATAATATAAACTTATGCCAATAACAACAATGACAGTTAATTAATTCTAAAACTTACTGTTTACATTACTTTTGATTTACATGGCCAATCCTTATGTAATTTCTTTTTTAACATGTTATAATATACCGGGTGTCCACTTTCAAACTGGGGCATTGTAATTTTACATTATTTTTACAGTTTTATGGATTCCTGTCGCCAATTGAAGCCACAGAAAATATTTTGGTATCAATAGAAAGAGAAAATTATTGCGCATCTATGGATATCAAAAGTTAAATTATTTTTGCCAATTGCCATTGAAAAATATCTCTCACTCTACGCAAACTAACGTAACTGTAATATGTTTTAACGATAACAACTCTCTCTTCGTTCGAGTAATCGTTCATTTTAAAAAGTAAAAACTTTTGAACTAACTCGGAACGTCATCAAATAACAAATTAATTTTGAGTATTTTATATTTGTACTAGATGTTTGGCTGGTTCAGAGAAATAAAACTTCTGTAGGAAATTGTTAGCCAAAATGTTGAATTAAAATGGTTGTGTTGTTGTTTCTTTTGGTTCAAACGTCACATATTAATTGTTAACAAGTTATTTACGTTTCGCCATTTCGTTATAACTTTAATATTCCAGACTCTATAACTCAAAACAAATATACCGGGTGTCAACGAATTTATTAGACAAGTCATATCTTCTAGAATATTAGGTGTATTAAAATGAGATTTGGTATAGGTAAATGGTATAGGGAGAGGAGGGTTTCCGCATATTTTTCACTTTCCGGTCACTTCCGGTTTCACCGGAAATGGCTCCGATTTCGAATTTTTAAATGGAACACCCTGTATATTTTTGCATATTTGGATTTCTGAGACAATTTTGGATCAGAATGTGACATTTTAAAAAGTTTTTAAGCCTACTTGATTTTTTTAGAGCCACTTTTAATATGGCATCTAGGTGGCCATGATCGGACGCAAACTAATCTAAGGACCTCAGGTGATGTCTGAAAATTACAATCGCAAAGTTTTAGTGATTAGTATGATAGATAGGAATAAGACAAGTTGGCAAAATCACGTTTTCTTGTCTAACTATTTTTTTTCAAATGGTGACCCTTTTTTGACAAGCACTTTCCGAAAAGAGGATTTTTTAGCGAATCTAACGATACTAATTTATTTGCGATTGGATTAAAAATAAGCTCATAAGTTAAATATTTCTAAACAAAATACTGAATAATAATTTATTTACTTTTGTCAAGTGTGCCATGGATAAGTTTTTAAAATGTCACATGCTGATCCAAAATTGTCTCACAAATCCAAATATGCAAAAATGTACAGGGTTTTCCATTTAAAAAATCGAAACGGGAGCCATTTCCGGTGAAACCGGAAGTGACCGGAAAGTTAAAAATATGCAAAAACTCTCCTCTCCCTATACCATTTACCTATACCAAATCTCATTTTGATACATCTAATACTCTAGAAGTTATGACTTGTCTAATAAATTCGTTGACACCCGGTATATGCATTTCAGAAAAAATGGAAAGAGAATTAAAGAAATATAACATCAATACAGCCTATAAACATTACAATACAATAGGAAAGCAAATATACTCAAACCTCAAAGACAAAACATCTATCAACATGCAATCAGTTTTAGTCTATCAAATTATTGTAATAATACATAGGCCAAACAAAACAGCTATTAAAAACCGAATATACCAATATAAATACTCTATTAAAAAAAACCTTATTTCACCATCCAATAACAAAACTGCACTCACAGATCATGCTATAGAAACACTCCATAATTTCAATTTTACAACACCTAAAATATTACATAAAGAGGCTAACACTCGAAAAAGAAAGTGCTTAGGAACGACCGAAATTAGAAAAAGCCTAAATGCAATTATAAAACAAACATTGAAAATCTAAGCACTATTTATCATAATTTATTTAAATAACAAATTCAAATACTAACTTAACAATTAAATAAGGATGTAAAACTGTTCGAATTTTTCTTTTTAATTCTTGTTCCCCTAAATTTAGAAATAAAAGTAATTTTTTTTTAATTTTCCGAAATACGGACCTGACCACAAGCAAAATATGCGTACGCATACACTACTATGACATCTTGCATTTTCCTTTTAATCTAGCTGCTTGCTTCATCAAAGCAAGTTGCTCTTTACTTGTTTTAAAACAAATGTTATAATTTTATTAACTGATTTATCGTTGTATATAAACCTCAATCACTAATGATTGTTTTAAAACACTTCTGGAATATGTATCTCACATGCAAATTTTTATAATTTAATATATTAAACCTCTTTGGAAGCCATCTTGGTAAGCTTTGAAAAATTTATGAATGTTCACCTGATCTAACTTTTAACCCTTATATTTTAGTTTAAAATTGTAATTTCTACCTATTCTGAAGAAGCCACTTAAAATGGCGAAACGTAAATAACTTGCTAATAATTAATATGTGACGTTTGAACCAAAAGGAACAACAACACAACCATTTTAATGAAATATTCTGGCAAACAATCTCCTACAGTTTTGTTAATTTGAGTATAGCTGTAAACTTTTTTCAAGTCAAAGCAATTCATATTTAAAAATCATGAAAGCTTTTGATTAATAATTTTCAATGAAAATTGACAAAAATAGTTTTGCTACCATTAAATGCGCAATTCAATTTCCATTGATACTAAAACATTTCCTGTAGGTGGAATTGGCGAGCAAAAATCCACGAAACTTGGGCTCGTACTAATTTCTAGATTGTGCTGCGTTTCTAAAGAAAGACGTAACTTGCAGAAATGCTGCACTCGCTGTCAACCCCTACGCATCCAACGACGTCGTCTGAAAAGTTCTTGTTAATTAAATCTTAACCACAGACCTGTCAGGTTTAGCTAACTGGCTGATGCTTGTATTGCGACGCTCGTCAAACGTTTAGTAAACGAGGTTAAATTATAACGAGTTAGTGCTAACTACTCTCACAGGAATGCCGGAATTAGGTAATCTTTGCTTCGCGAGTATATGAAAACTGAGATTACAGTACTTGCGTTATTAATAACAACTTTGGAGATTATTATTGGAGAAAAAGCTTAAGTTGTGTAGAATAATATTTATGTGGTTAGTTTAGACTAAACTAAAGTAATTACCCAATGACTTCCGAAATTGGACAGCGTCATTGTCCAGGTAGAATGACTAAACATTTCCCACACGTTCGTAAAACGATAAAGATGTCAAAGCTGTCCATCATAGCTATAAATTATTTAATTAATATACGGGCATCAGAATCGCCGTTTAAAGCACGCCTGAGCGTGCGAAAACAGGCGATTAAACTCGCCGAGCTTTAAAGGATGTCAAGAAAACGACTGAATGCAACGACGGACGTGGACGAAACAAAAACGTAAACAATTCTCGTAACTATAGTAGCAATATTATTATGTCCTCTCGATTTATCACGACAAAAATTATTTCTAAGTTTTTAGTGCGTAATTTATTTCCAGCATTGCAGGTATAATAAAAAATAGCGTAAAATATTCGTGGATAACTGGTCTTTAAAACACCTGCTCTATTTCGAGCACTTCGGCTACGCCATCGTGCTCGAAAACTCGAGCGTGTTTTAAAGACCTTGTTATCCACTCATACTTTAATATACTATTATAGGCGTTCAAGTTGAAATTAATTATTGTTAACGCAAGAGCTACTTTAACTCCTTCTTCTTCTTCTTCTTCGTTTCTTCTTTAATTAGGTCATTGACCTGTCTGTTTTTGGCTAGCCTGGTTCCTGTGACGATGATGTCCAGCAGGCTCGCCAGACTCATACACACTTTTGCTATTTGTTGATCGTCTATTCGTTCTACGTGTTCTCTCCACAGTCTTCTTCGGTTTCGTCCCCATCTTACTATATCGTCGGTGTTACATATTTCTCGAAGTTTGATGTACGTATTCTATCGTGTAAGTCTTTCCCGCTATTGTTCTGAGAATTTTCATTTCGTTGGTACGTAGTAGTTGTTTAGTTTTTTGCGTATCGGCTCTAGTCTCGATAGCGTACGTCATGATAGGTTGTACGCTTGTTTTATATATTTTTATTACTCTCGTCTAAAAGACGAAGGAAGTATTGTAATCACGAAAAAATCACCTTCCGAGATTTCTTCAGATCTTTCAGGGTCCGTAGATGACGAAAAACAGGATTTCTCAATTCCATCTGTCTGGTCTGTCTGTCTGTTGGAAGTATAACTCAAAAAATATTTGTCGCAGGACGACGATATTTGTATACACATTATATAATATACCTGGAATGAAACCGGAAAAATTTCAGACAAATATATGCAGAGTGAGCACCTTAAAAAAATAAAATTTTGTTTATTTTTTATTTAACATAGTAATGGATACAGGTAGTAATTTGTACATAATGGAGGATTTATTATTACCAAAAATGAGAGCCTTTAAATACAGAATAAATGTTTTACAATACAAAAGGGAGGCACAAATTAGCGCGTTACTAAATATAGCGGCGACACAGGAACCCGAAAAGTCGGTGCTTCGTGACGCAGGTAGAAATTGTCCAGTCCCTTACAATATATCCCACAAAACGTTGGGGCTGCACACGCTGTCCGTCTGCCGTTCCAATTCGACCACCGGTAACGTCTTTTTTTATTTGAAAATGTATTTAATTTATTAGAAACGTGAATATATTTTTACTCCTAACTTAATTTGATTTTTAAAATTATTTAGTGTTACAATGGCGACGAGGGAAGTTCTGGGTAAAGCCCTTTGCAGATTTTTATTTTTCCGTCTACACTTATGTATTTGCTTTTCCAGATCAAATCTCGTAAGCAACCAGAGACCGCCGCTGCTTTGGTGGTTTGTTTGACTACTTCTGCATAGAGGTCACCGTGATTTTAAATCTTTACTCCCAGATAGGTCAACTTCATTACTTGTTCTATCGATTTGTCGTTTATAGTTAATTTACAGCGAATGAGTTCTTTGAATATTGTGAGCAATTTTGTTTTTTCTATGTTTATTTGCATATTGTACTGATGGGAGCTTAAATGAAACATGTATAACATTCTGTGGAGATCGTCCTCCGTTTCTGTCATGATTACAGCACCGTCTGCATATCCTACGATCTTAATTGCATGTGTCCCCATTCGCTATCCATTTCCTGCACTTTTTACTTTTTCCATTATCCTGTCCATAATGAGATTAAAGAGCATAGGGCTGAGATTATCCCCTTGTCTAATACCTTTTGTTACTGGTAGATCTTCTGTAAGTTCTTCGGCCACCCTTATTCGTGCCGTGTTCCCTGTGTTGAGTTTTTGAATTATATTCACGATTTTAATTGGCACTCCTTTATTTTTTATTATGTATGTTTATCACATCGTGAAGTTGGACTTTATCAAAAGCCTTCGTCATATATATAAAGCACATATATGGCGGCACATTAAATTCAAGGGATGTTTCTTTAACTTGTCTTACTATAAAAATCTCGTCAGTTGTAGATCTATTAATTCTAAAGCCTTGTTGTTCCTTACTTATTATAATACGTTTGCTTAGTTCATCTCTGATGATGTTTGTAAATAGTTTAGACACTGATCTTAACAACGGGATTCCTCAGTAATTTATAGGGTCTTTTTTGTTGTCTTTTTTGTAAATGACTATTGTGATACTTTCTGTCCAATCTTTTGGAATTGTAGTACTGGTAATAATATTTTGGAATAGATTGGTAATTTCAGATATCAGGTGGTTTCCTCTATATTTAATCAGCTCATTGCTGATATTGTCTTGGTTAGGTGCTTTTCTATCTTTTATTTTCATCACAGCTCTTTTTACCTGCTCTTCGCTTATTGTGATGCCTTTTTGTTGTATCAGAGTTTCCTGCTCTTGATATTTTTCTTCATTGACTTCACTTGCTTCTTCGTTATATAAATTCTGAAAGTACTTAACCCAGTCTTCCTTACTTATTGCATTGGTTTGTCGATATTCGTTTACACCCTTTTTACGGTTTCTTAGTAGTTTCCAAATCTTTTTTTGTGCGCCGTATAGGTCACTTTCCATATCTTGAGTAAAACTTCGCCAGTGTTCGTCCTTGATCTCTGTTATCCGTGCGTTTGCATGGTTTCTTGTTTCTACATATTCTTTTCTGTACCTCTCAAGTTGATTACTCTTATATCGCATGTAGGATTGTCGTTTTACTTCCTTTGTAAACCAAGGTTTAACATTATGTGTGGCGTGTATGTTTATTCTTTTTTGTCCTAAGGCTTCTGTTTTTACTACGTTTATATTGTCTTTTATTTTCTGCCATGCTAGGACCACATTATCTGCGGCTGTAATTAAATATTAGGTTTGTGCAGAATGAATGGCCGAGCCGAAAGAAATTAATAGTCACAAAAAGGTTTACGAAATGCATGTCAATAAAGCGTAGATTTTAATATATCTAAGCAGGGAAATTGTGAGCAATCTAAAAAAGGTATAGGAAGCCAGAAGAAAATAATAATACATTGCAAAGAGCAAATAAGAAGTCAGGCAGCAAGACAAAAAACCAAGTGAAAAGCAGACAGAAGGACATCGAAAAGCATTTATGAAGAAATGAACTGTGTAACATATTCGGTGCAATTAACGCGAGTGAAAAAGAGAAGACCAAATAATAAAACGTGTTTGTGGCGCAAAGCGACATTTTGAAATTAAGAAATGGACAATATTTTAGTTATAAGAAATGTAGTTTTGTGCTCCACTTCAACTAAAGTTTTTATTTAATAAATTAAAATATTTCGATCTAAAAGTGTATCATTGTGTTAACCAAGTGCTGAAGTTTATGTGGGAACGTGTGTGGGATTTTCCGCAACATAAAATCTAATTTTCACCGGGAGCACCTCCGACGATCATTGCCAGCCGATCACATCAGGATTCCGATATTGAATTCTGGCCAGAAATAGGATCCAGAGCCAGGGATTTCTACTGGGAAACATCATGCAGGAGTTCAGGAGACCAACCAACAGCTAAAACACCGGAGGAAACCGTTCCAGAGGAAGATACCAGCTGGGGCCCCTTTCCGAACATTGCGAAGAACACACGAAATTATAAGGTACTGTGTTAACCTAAAAGTATCAGTGTTAGGATCAGGAAATTTGTGTGCATACGAGACTAGACCTTGCTTATCAAGATTCAAGCATATCCTAGCTTCCAGCGAAAGCGCAATTCAAATTATACCCAAATTTGAGGTTAGGGGAAGGTAAAAACAATTGCGAGATTTAGTTGGCGTCACTTCTGACGTCATGTAACAAATTAATGCCTGAAACAAATGATAATAATAACCGTTAAAGCGCTACGATTTGAATAAGTACCTTTGCGAATGTTCACAATTTTGATTATTTTAAAGTCAACAACGGTGACTGCACGATACCAACCATTTTGTAGGTTTTGACATATTGCATAAATAACTACTGTGTATTGGAACTAATTCAAGTGTACAGTGGTGCACCAGATCAAGTAGAAATTACAATCTATTAGGAATTCACCCCTGGGAATAGAATCAATTGTTCAACTGAGCTAGCGTTTCGATCATAAATTGCAGATAAATAAAACATTAAAAGGGCATACTACCGTTTATTTCGGATCAAGTAATAGAAAATACAAGACAGCATAATATTTTAATCAGTCTAAATTAATTTTACAAACAACTCCAAAAACGAATTAATAATTATTAGAGCATATCCATAGCCATACATATTTTGTAGGGTGTGCTTAAAGAAATCGTAATTGATTAGGTGCTCAAGATTCTGTTAGCACCACACCATGTTCATTCAGCACATTTTCGTTGAAGCGTTGCTTTACTTCAGCCAGTATGTCATTGCCTACCCTAGCATTCATATCGCCCAGTATGCACATTTTGTCTTTTTTTTGGTATACCGTCCACCTCTGTTTGTAATCCATTATAGAGTTTTTCGGCTTCTCTTTTGGTTCTGCTTGTATCCGGTGCGTATACTGCTACTATATGAAGATATTCCTCCTCGAACTTTAGCGTTACCTTTAATATTCTGTCATTGATATATTTTACGTTGTCGATGTGGTATTGGATTTTTTTCTGCATTAGTAATGCTATACATGAATGGGTTCTTTCGTTCATCTTTTTGCCACTGCAAATCATACACTTTAACTAAACGTACTACACTGCTCAACAAAATTAAGAGAACACTTTTTTAGCCGTGCAGAAATTTTCAAATTAAAGACAGACGCAAGTATCAACTGTAGTATATTGTTCTTTCAACATTACTCAGCAAGATACAAGCAACAAATATTTTGTAATTTAACGGTGTTCTTGAGTAAGGCAAAATTATTGAGAAGACTACCAAAATCGAACTGTGATTAATCACTTAAAATGTAATGGAAATATTGTTAGCGCCCAAATACCGAGTTTTAGTAGCGCGTGTGCTCTCCATTAGCATCAATGACAACCTGGCATCGTCGAGGCATGTTGCGAATAAGACTTCTTAACATGTCTTGTGGCAAATTTCGCAATTGTTTCATAAGGACCTCAGCCAACCCCTGAAGAGTCTGAGGTGCAGTAGGACGCCTGTCGAGTAAATCCCAAACGTGTTCGATGGAATTTAAGTCCGGACTCATGGCTAGCCACTTCATCACTTGGATTTCTTGTTCCTGGAGGAAGTTTGTTGTTAAATTTACGGTATATACTTTACAATTATCGTGTTGTAGGATGAAGCCATCGCTGAAATTGTTCGCAAATGGCGCGACACGCTGTTGAAGAATCGTTTCAACATAAATTTGTGAGTTGAGACGTTGGGGAACGACAACCAAGTCGGTGTGACCGTTTATACTCATGCCACCCCATACCATGATCGATCCAGCTCCGAATAGGTCCGCTTCCTGTATACACGCCGCAGTGTATCGCTCTCCAGGGCGTCTGTACACTCGTATACGACCATCGAAAGGAGTTAGACAAAACCGCGACTCGTCAGTAAAAAGCACAGACCTCCAGTGTCAAAGTTGCCATTGCACATGTTCACGAGCAAAGTTTAGACGAATAACTTTGTGATCCCTGGTTAAGTGAGGAGCTCGCACAGGCTTGCGAGAAGCCAGATTGACTTCTTTGAGTCGTCTTCTAACCGTCTGAACGGAAATTGTTTCACCGGTGGCATTTCGGAGTAGATTTTGTAGCTCACGAGAAGTAGCAGTTCGTCGGCGAAGATAAAAATTAACAATATACCGGTCGTCCCGAGTGGTAGTTTTTCTTTCACGGCCTTGTCCAGTTCTCCTGGAATATCTACCCGTTTATTGGTATCCATGCCAAGCTCTGCAGATAACAGATGGAGTCGATTGTAGCCGATTTGCTACATATCGCATAGATCGACCATCTTCAAGTAAAGAAACAGCCCTCGCGACTTCAATGTCACTTAAATAACGCATTTTGAACTCAGAAACACTGAAAAAGTTAAACCTGACGTTTCCTGTGCCCTATAACTAATTTGATGAGTTTCGGATGTTTGCTTTGTGGTCAAAAACCTCTTTCAAAAGTGTTCCCCTAACTTTGTTGAGCAGTATATATAATTATGCTGTAATTTACTAAAAACTAATAAATGCATTGAAAACTTACTGTAAATGTGTTGCCAATAGGCAAAAATACATACATGATTTCTGAAAGTGTAATGAAAGATTTTTTAATATTTACTGAAAATTTGTCACAATGATGCTGAAAATTCTCAGAAAACTCTTTGCTGCAAAAATTTGCTCGGATTTGCTGAAAATATCTATTTGCAGGGTGATTTAAAACGTACGAAGAAGATTTTTATGGTAGATAGATGACACTAAAGTAAACAGCATTTATTAACAATCATTTGATGAATGACCAATAATAAAAAAGTTACAATGGTTTAAAGGTCTTACAAAAGTTTCCTACTGATTGAGTACTGCTGGAATTAAATTGTTTTGCAGATATGTTTTTCAAAGGAACAAGATTTCTTTGTTTCTTTGGAAACGATATAATTTCCAACATAGACAAAAAAAGACAGAGTGCTCAGTCCATTGCTAAATTCTAAAACTAATTTCTATTTCAATGGCATTATTAATTTTTTATAGTTACTTATTATTGTCTTATAATTAAAAAAGGAGCAATTTGAATTTTTATCGTTTACTAAGAAAAAATAGTTTTTACAGCTTATGTTAAAACGTGGTGTACAAAATTTTCATTTTAAATTATTATATTTAGGTACTTATATTCAATTATAAATAATGCAAAAATGTCTTTTTATTACATTAAGCGCGTTATTTAAAATAACATAAATTTAATAAAGACAAAAAGTTATGAAGAGGAAATAGAACAATAACTATATAAGTATAAAAATTTACCAAAATCACAAAAATTTTTCAAAATGCTACCCCTGCTTTTCAACACACAGTAGCGCACGACGAATCCAATTTCTCGCCAATTCCGGCAAGATGTTCTCACAAGTCTTCTGTAGCCACGTTGATTCGATGGCTCAACTCTTGTATCAATTTCAGTTGCATGTGCCCGGTCTATCAGGTATCCCCATACGGAAGAAGTCCAGTTGGTTATTATTTATTTATTTATTTATTTTGAAGAATAGCACATGGTCAACCAACAGGTAAAACCCCAATTACAGGTTGACACTAATTACAGGATATTATTATTATTCTGTGGTACTTAGCCAAATAGCAGCATATCCAATGTTCACCAATAGAAATACTACTCTCCAGCTAAGCACGGCAGTATTGTGATACTAGTAGTACAATAATAAATATGAGAATAGAAAACTATAAATGATGAAAACCAAAAACAAAACAAATTTAAAAATTTTGCATAAGCAGCTTTTTGAATTTTGGAAAAGACATGCAGAAAATATCGATACACCCTGCATACTGATTATAAGATCGCAGAATTCTCCAAAACGGTGAGTTTAAAATAACATTGGTACTAGGCAATTCCGGTTTGAACAGTTGAAAATGAACAGAGGCACATTGAAAGTAATACATGAAATTAAATCCGGATAGTTGAACATATTATTTTTAGAATCTTATAAAGAACAGTAAGATCATTACAAGTCATACGATTTTCCAAAGTCACTAAGCCGACAGTCGCCAATCTAAAGACATATAGTTAGATAAGTCAATATTGAGTCGCTTACAAGTAATTCTTACAAATTTTCTTTGGATTTTTTTCGATTCCATTATAATGAATTGCATAACAAGAGTTCCAACGAAATCTGAATCTACCAAAGATGCTACTAAATTGTAAAGTTAAGAATTGCTTGTCACTGCTTACCCTTTTTTACTGTGTAGGTACAGAAAAAAGGCAACTAACATTTTTGCGCCCCTTAGTACCCTAACGATAAAGGTGATAAAAATACTAATTTTACTGTATAAATTCTGCATTTATTTCCGTATATAATATGATATAATGTATTCAAAACAATCAGATAGGTATTAAAAATTAAATTCAATATTTGTAATTCAAAAGTTTAAAGAATTGTAATGCTCCGTTGTATTCGTTTAACGTTTCTACAATGGATTGTGCCTTTTGTATTTTTAGTATTCGCATCTCTAACTACTTAGTACACAGTTGCCATCTCCATTTTCGAGCTTGCTGCAGTCAGGGAAGATTTCAATTTCGAATGCCCGCTTCTTGTGATAAGAACGCAGGTCGCTGATTTTTTGAGAGACGCGCTTTCCTTTCCGCCTACCACTCGAGTCGAGAAGGCGTCCTTGAGAGTTTTTACTACGTAGCCAACTGGGTTCTGTTCCACGTGAAACCAAACCTCGAGTGGTGAAGTTTATTTGGCGATGGCAAGATATTTTCGCCATCAATCTCATATGGGAGCATAAATTTCAACCGCAAAGATAATGAATCTTCGGTACGTTAACGATCTTTGGGTAAGCACATGTCCTTTATTAGGGTTCTGTACTAATTGAATTAGAAATTAGGCCAATTTTTCTGCACCTTGCACACTTATGGACAACGCTGACAGTTGGGATGACCGAGAAACAATTCTGCACGCTGAATATGTCTGCGCTGGAGGTACTTTTCCGGCGTTAACGAGCTGCAGACTATCACTCGTCGGCCACGTTACCACCTGGAAGAGACTTATGTTAAAGCTACGCAGTGGGTGCACGCTGGTATTTTTTAACTTCCAGTGGAGTTGTTTATTGACAGGCGGTTCATCCTGCGTTAATTTAAGCGGTGACTCCCTAAACAACGACCTTTGGTTACTAATCACAAGCGGATAGAGTAACCTTTCAGCTTATCTTATCAGTCTCGCTGGAGATTTCGAAAAGGATTCTACTGAAATTGTAACGCTAGCTCCCGTTTGAATCCGATTAATTCAATATTAAATAATATTTGCTGATTTAAACGTCGCCGACCTCTAGCGTTATCAAGAACCCGGCGTGTCCCAGCAAGATAAGATAGCGCAGCCCGTGAAAACAGCGCAAACAAAGGTATGACGCGCGCCGTTTCTCCCCACCTAACAGCATTTCAAAGCATATAAAAGGGCTTGCAGCAGAGATTCCCGAGAGATTTTCCAGAGATACCTGATACTCCTCCAGCAAACACCTAGTTCCCAAATCCTTCATCCTGCCCTGTCCAGAGAGTCTCTCCGTCAACTCTACCAGTACCTGGGGATCCGTTCCGAAGCTGAGTTTAAGTTAGTGGTTTCAAAGAAACGCCTGACACTCAGCAATATTTTCCCGAAAGCTCCTGATAAGCTGAGTTTAAGTTAGTGGTTTCCCAGAGAAGCGCCTGACACTCAGCAATATTTTCCCGAAAGCTCCTGATAAGCCGAGTTTAAGTTAGTGGTTTCACAGAAACGCCTGACACTCAGTAATATTTTCCCGTACCTTCCGAAGCCGAGTTCAAGTTAGTGGTTTCCCAAAGAAACGCCTGACACTCAGCAATATTTTCCTTGTAGAAATCCTACACCGAAAACCGCTTGTAATTCAGTAATAATTAACTTGCATTTTAAATTCACCGCCGTGCTAATCAAGCAGAATTAAAAGTTGCAGGCTACCTAAGTAGAATTTACCTGAATTAATCCGTGAGAATTGTAGCGGCCGTTTTGCTTGAGAACTCTGTGGGCTGCACTTATAGCTCCGCCATGGAATGCACCTGGAGGTTTTGAGTTTGTTAACCTCAAAAGTCACGCCGATCCGGAGTTTCGTTCTTCAAACGAAGTCCCGTCGTGCGGCGAATTCCTCGAAGTATTTCACCACCGAACTATAGTTACACGTTTAGGGTGAAAACCCGCATTAGCAGTTTTAATTGTTATTTGTTTACAGAAATCAGAAACCGCAAACCGGCAAATTTGACAGGCTGCCCGGCGTTGCATTCAGCGCGCAGCTCGTCCCGAAGAGCAACGAAGTAGCAGTCCGGCCGATCACGACGTCTTCAAGCGAATTGCGTCCCCGAGGTCACGCCCGCTACAACCAGGAAGCTGCTTCCGTCCGTAGAATCCGCAGCCGCTTGAACCAGGAAGCCGCGTTTTTATACTATCGTTAATTTGAGCAATTTACATCTCGTTTAATTAATTACACAACAATTTACTTATGTATGATAGATATATAAAATAAATGTTATACAGGATACTCCGTTAGTGTGTTTTGCTTATTTATGGTATATCTGAGCTAACGTTTGGACCTATCTCCGATCTAATGAGCTAACCCGTGGTAGATAAATAGTACAACCCCTACAAAGAGGGGCGAGTATTACATGGCGCCCGAGCAGGGACGTGAACTCAGATATATGTACATAGATTGGCAAACACACACCTGCAGCTCCAGATGGCGCCCGAGCCCGGTAAACTCTGAAAATACCGAACCAGTAAATTTTGTTGTAATTTAAATAATGCACAAAACCTGTTTCAGCCTAGCCGTCCAGGGGAATCTACCAGAGCCCAGAAACCGAGATGTCCCAGTCTAGAATTCCCAGATCTCCGTCCAGGTCCTGTCCGTTCCAGATAAGATGCTTCCGAGATCCCGTCCAGTCCAGAAAATCCTTCTCCGACCCTCAAGGGCCAGCAGCTTCACTGCTGGTACGGGATTTTGCGTCCCCGAGGTACCTTAGCTAAATTGCCGACAATATTACGGACCGCCCGCGTAGTACCGTCTTCTGCAATGCCAGAAGAATTTCAGAAGGAATCCGTAGTCCGCAGTCCGCCTGAGAGACAATCCCGATGTCTCGCCCGTGGAATCCGTAGTCCGCAGTCCGCCTGGAAGACAATCCTGATGTCTCGTCCGCCGGAATATCTGCAGGTGTAAGCACCTGGTGCGCCTGTAAATGAATAAATGTAAATATACATGATTGCCGGATGCGAGTTTGAATGCCGCCCTAATTAGTGAGAATGGTAGAATGCCAGAATGTTTGCTAGTGCTATCCCGAATGTTATTCTTCCTTTTGGAGCGTGCTCTCTGCCACCGTAAAACCGGATAATGACAGGAGATCGTAGACGAATAGTCGAAGCTCGAAGGAGAGAATGTGTTTTCCGTACCAGAATACCGTCCAGAGAGCGTATTTTAGAATGCGTCCCAGAGCGATCCTGCGCACCGTTTTTTTTTAAATTGTATGCTGGTCTCCGCAGCCTCTACAATTTCCCGAGTAATTGTGTGAGAATAGGTTATCCTGGAACCTAGATGTTACACACGCTGAGAGAATCCCGGAATACTTGAAGGTCGAAACCGCGACTGTACCGGCTCCAGTATTTAAATGTTGAAAGTTTGAACGTTGGCCGAATTGCAAACTGAAACCGCAGTTTTGCAACCGCCTGCAACATAAGTTTGTGGCATTTCGCCCCAGTGCCTGTAAGAAGCGCGCGTTCACTCCGTCGAGTGCACATTTTTGTGCAATAGAATGCACCCTATGAAATGGCATCCAGGCCATTGCCAGGAATACATAATCCCAGAATGTATGCCGAATGAATGTGAATGATATCCTGTAGGACCTGTAGGTCGAAACCGCGACGCCGCCGTGTCCTGAAGGGTGCATGTGCATCGCATATGTATGTTCCTCCGCCGACAGAATATAAGTTGAAACCGCAACCTCTGTATTCAACCAGGCCAGAATTTAGAGTACAAATTGTACTCATCCTGTATATAGTTTCGAAAGAAACACCCGTTAAAATTGTACTCATCCTGTATATAGTTTCGAAAGAAACACCCGTTAAAATTGTACTCATCCTGTATATAGTTTCTGAAGATTACAATTTTACTCACCCTGTATATAGTTTCCGAAGATTAAAATTTTACTCATCCCGTATATAGTTCCCGATTATCCCGAAAAAAACGCCTGTTAAAATCTAGCACCCTCGCGTTTCCCAGTTTGAATGTTTTCTGTGTTATCCCTGCATTGCTTTGAGAACCCCCTTGAAGGAGGTGCCCACCGAATTCCCGTTTCCTCCGAAGGGACCGGCATATGTAACGCTAGCTCCCGTTTGAATCCGATTAATTCAATATTAAATAATATTTGCTGATTTAAACGTCGCCGACCTCTAGCGTTATCAAGAACCCGGCGTGTCCCAGCAAGATAAGATAGCGCAGCCCGTGAAAACAGCGCAAACAAAGGTATGACGCGCGCCGTTTCTCCCCACCTAACAGCATTTCAAAGCATATAAAAGGGCTTGCAGCAGAGATTCCCGAGAGATTTTCCAGAGATACCTGATACTCCTCCAGCAAACACCTAGTTCCCAAATCCTTCATCCTGCCCTGTCCAGAGAGTCTCTCCGTCAACTCTACCAGTACCTGGGGATCCGTTCCGAAGCTGAGTTTAAGTTAGTGGTTTCAAAGAAACGCCTGACACTCAGCAATATTTTCCCGAAAGCTCCTGATAAGCTGAGTTTAAGTTAGTGGTTTCCCAGAGAAGCGCCTGACACTCAGCAATATTTTCCCGAAAGCTCCTGATAAGCCGAGTTTAAGTTAGTGGTTTCACAGAAACGCCTGACACTCAGTAATATTTTCCCGTACCTTCCGAAGCCGAGTTCAAGTTAGTGGTTTCCCAAAGAAACGCCTGACACTCAGCAATATTTTCCTTGTAGAAATCCTACACCGAAAACCGCTTGTAATTCAGTAATAATTAACTTGCATTTTAAATTCACCGCCGTGCTAATCAAGCAGAATTAAAAGTTGCAGGCTACCTAAGTAGAATTTACCTGAATTAATCCGTGAGAATTGTAGCGGCCGTTTTGCTTGAGAACTCTGTGGGCTGCACTTATAGCTCCGCCATGGAATGCACCTGGAGGTTTTGAGTTTGTTAACCTCAAAAGTCACGCCGATCCGGAGTTTCGTTCTTCAAACGAAGTCCCGTCGTGCGGCGAATTCCTCGAAGTATTTCACCACCGAACTATAGTTACACGTTTAGGGTGAAAACCCGCATTAGCAGTTTTAATTGTTATTTGTTTACAGAAATCAGAAACCGCAAACCGGCAAATTTGACAGGCTGCCCGGCGTTGCATTCAGCGCGCAGCTCGTCCCGAAGAGCAACGAAGTAGCAGTCCGGCCGATCACGACGTCTTCAAGCGAATTGCGTCCCCGAGGTCACGCCCGCTACAACCAGGAAGCTGCTTCCGTCCGTAGAATCCGCAGCCGCTTGAACCAGGAAGCCGCGTTTTTATACTATCGTTAATTTGAGCAATTTACATCTCGTTTAATTAATTACACAACAATTTACTTATGTATGATAGATATATAAAATAAATGTTATACAGGATACTCCGTTAGTGTGTTTTGCTTATTTATGGTATATCTGAGCTAACGTTTGGACCTATCTCCGATCTAATGAGCTAACCCGTGGTAGATAAATAGTACAACCCCTACAAAGAGGGGCGAGTATTACAAAATCATGCACAGGGCATGTGAGGTTACTTAGTAGAGAGGCCAAACTAAATTAACTCGTCAAATAACGATTTTCGTGGCACTGAGTAGGTTTATACCGACAAGTGGTATCTTCTTATTCGGTGGCCTTTTCTGAGTATGAAAAATTGTGTTGTCGCTTTCTTAGCCTGCGGAGTGGGGAGCTATGACGTCACAAAGATGGCCATTCTTGGTTCCAGGTTTTAGTACAGAAAACCTAGGGTTTAACCCAAACATCTAAAAAGAAAGTTCTACCCAGCAGCAAACTGTTTAGTACCATCCTCTTAGTAAATGGCAAAAAGTTGCACAACAATGCGCGTCGGCTTTAGGCGGGAGGGGAGTGGAAAGGTAATAAAATGGTAGGTTTCAACAGTTTTTCGCAAATATCTCGTTAACTATGAGGTTTCGCGCAAACTTTATCTTATACAAAATCAATCTATATTTAATTTACAAATAAAATGGTCTTATGCAGTTTTGACTTTTAGACAAGGATTACGGAGATATGGAGGGGGCAATAATGTCATTATTTTCCAGTTAGTATGGGATTAATCGTACTCGATTGAAAATGAGTATGTTTCCTTATAAAGAGTATGTTTCGTTATAAAAAGTACTTAGTGACGTATCAATGACATAGGATGTATGCATGTACGCCTATGTGTATTCATCTGATAATATACCTACATTCCATGTTACATAATAATAAATTACAGCAGTCAGTAACCTAAAAATTTTCAAGCTCTTTTTCATGTTGAAGATTATCTTCATCGATGCGTCGTCAATAATTAGTGCTCTGTTGGTGCACCTATGTCCGGAGCACCTCTTGCACATGTCTGAGCATTTTAAGCTACTCTGTCGATTACAGTTTCTGACACAGCCTGCACTACAGGTACAAACAATGAGGGAGATAAATTTTTCAGGGCCAGCTGCCTTTGTGGTTGCAAGTGGAAGCAAATAACCACCAATCCTTTTTAACCCCATTTTAGTGAATCTTTATTGACGTTAAGCCATTGCTGCACTTGATGGTGTTGTTGTGCAGCTGCTAAATTGGGGAAAGTACAGCCAATCTGAAATTTGTGTGTACAGGTTTCTTTGCAATGGTGTACAAATAACATTGATGGCGCAGAGTATCCAAATTATCTGCATTTGTTGATGCAAATATCGAAAGGAAGAAATGGTTCCAGCATCAGCTACTGCATCTGGGTCTTCATTTGGGTTGTTAAAAGTCAAAAACTTTGTGTAAAGCGCCTTGTTACTTTGCACTTTTTCAGAAGGCGTTACTTTTCCCTTTCTATAAATTGAAGAAACGGTATCACATCCGACGAAAGTGTAAACTGTTAAGAGAACATCCTTCATTTGCCTTATATCACGCTGAATGTCTCCAATGCAGTAAACTTTTTCTTCTTGGTTACCTTTTTTCGGTACAACCATCTTCAACTGTTTGTTGGCTGGAGCATGAACAACCAACAAGACCAATAAATCCGTGTCATTGCCAATTACGATAGCCTCTGTTTCCTTCTTTGATTCGTCAACTGCAGTAAAAACGATCTTGGTGTCAGCACCACCTTCTGCCTGAATCACTTTGCAGCCAGCTTGCTGTAAGTGTACAGTGATGAGAGCAAGCAGTTGTACCTATCTCGTTCTTAGTATTAGTTAGATTTTCCTTGTCCAAGAGTGACATTAATTCCATCTTCCACTTTCACTTCAACATGTGTAGTAGTGGATGATCTGCTCAAATGTTGTTCATCTTTGGTGCTGGGTGCTTCACCATAACCATATGGCCTCCTCACTTCCTTGAACCCTTTATATAATACACCTGGAGCGAATATTACGAGTTCATAGGCGTCATTTTTGCTTTTTTGCCAAACAGAAAAAGTTACCCCCTCCATATCTTCGTAATTCTTTATTGCAGTTCAAAAATGCATAAGATCATTTTTATTGTAAATTAAATGTAGATTAATTTTGTATAAGGTAAAGTTCACAGTAAACCTCACAGTTAAGGAAATATTTGCGAAAAACTGTTGAAGGCTACCATTTTACCACCTTTCCAACCCTCTCCGGCCTAAATCCGAGGCGCAACTTGGTGCAACTTTTTACCACTTACTAAGAGGATGGCACTAAACGGTTTGCCGCTGGGTAGAATTTTCTTTTTTGGATGTTTGTATTAAACCCTAGTTTTACTGTACTAAAATCTGGTACCAAGAATCGCCATCTTTGTGACGTCATAGCTCCTCACTCCACAGGCTGAGAATGCGACAACAGGAGTTTCTCTACTGAGGAAAGACCGCTAATTACGATGGTATTACTTGTCGGTATAAACCTACTCAGTCCCACGAAAATAATTATTAATTGTCTTGGCCTCTGTAGTAACTGTGCAGTTTTGTTGCTCGAACTCGATCGCAAGGCTTCTCGATTCAAATTAAGTACCTATTTAATAGTAATTTGTACAACTAGTTTTGATAGTCATACTTTTTTTTATGAATTTGCAGTCTGAAACAAGCAAATGAATGAAAAAAAGAACTTTCAACACTTGCTGTGCATGTAGTTTTTTTGCCTAGTGATCCCTTGGTCGAAATTTAGTCGAAAAGGACTTGAGATCTGTCAAATTGACATTTCAATAAAATAGTTAAAAAAAGTGTACTTTTTTCACGATTTTTGCCTTAAAAAAGTGGAACTTTCAATACGATTTTTCGTCAAAAAAGACGACTTTCACGATCATTATGCAAAAAAAGATTTATGATAACCTGAGATCGGGGCTGTTTTTGCCAGCGCGGCCGCTAGAATGATTGTATGGCATCCTAGACGTAAATACCTTGTTTTGCCAAATGTATTATGGTCGACACAATAATTTTGGGGTGGGCACCAAATACTATTTGTTACTAATTCTGATGCTGAAGTGCGCCAGGTTTATTATTATTAAATATTTTAATTGTTACTTTTGGACATTATTGGACATTCCGCATCTATTAATAATGTTTAATATTTGTGATACCTCTTAATTTAATCTACTTTTTACTGCTACTGGTATTTTTGGTTTATCTGCTCATATAAGCCTTATTGAACCTGTTCGTTTTTTTTTAGTTTAGAATTGTGAAGCAGAAGACACTCAAAGTAGGTTGTGAACTGCATTGTTAGCTAGACTAGCTCTTTTTGTTAAGGCTGAAATTGGGGCGAGGCATATTAAGTTTTAGCTTTAGTTTTAATGTATAACTTACTCTATAATTTAGTTTTAATCTAGCTTATCATCTTTTTTTTGTGAATTATTCAAAAGTGTTTGCTATTGACTTTACTCTCATACCAAATTATAGTTATTTTCTTCCATTTGTTTTCTATTTTTTTTTAATTTCTGTTTTTGAAAACTGGATAATGTTAATTATCTCAAATGCAGCCTGTCATTGGTATTAACTGTTGGCTACAATAATAAATTAATTAATAAGTATGTACGGTGAATGCAAAGTTACTTAGTTTAGACAATGTGAAAGCTCCCCAACCAAAAAATTCTTTTAAAACGTATTTATTATCCAATTAACACAAAACTAAAGATACATATCGACTAAATAACTCAAAGATCTATTCGCATCTAATCCCTTCTTCACATTGCCCCGTTCCTCATAATAAAAGCAATAACACATTGCTCTAGTTGTTATATTTGCTAGTAAAGCACATTTTACGAGTAAACAAAATAAACTATGAACAATGTGGTTGTAATTTTTAGAAATTTTTCGAAACAGCTAACAAATGTAATAAAGAATGACTCATATAAGCAATACATCTTCTAAAGTTATATAAAGGAAATTGAATATAATATCGAATTCAACATCTTTATCTAATTGCAGATTACTATTAAATTGTACAAGATGCTGAGAAGGCTCAAAATTGTAGTGCGTATTTATTAATGATCTGCTATGCAGCAGAATAAACAATAATAATAAAGATGTGAAACATTTTAAAACTTTTCTTTATTTCTCTCCCTTGTAAATTTTTCAGATTTTGCAAATTTTATGCCGGAGTTGAAATTAAGCCAAGTTCATTTTCAATGCATTAACGAAGGTTGATAAATTGCAACTTCTGTAAATTTGTATTCTATAGCAGATTTTAAAGAAAAAAATAAAAACTTGAGAGAAAAGGTACTTTATCTACTCTTACTGTTAAAGTATTACTTCATCTACTTTTGCGGTTAAATTGATCTACTATTTTGAATTGAAACAAGCACACTTGCGCATCTGCTATGAAAAAAATCATCTTAATGACAATTACAGAAGCTTGAAAATATGCCTAGGTACCTATTACTTCACCTTAAAAGTATAATTTGTCAGTATTCATTTTATGTAGGTACAACATTTTCTTACTTTCTGTGCCGCAAATTTTGAAAGTTATGCTTTAAAGGAGATAGTGTGTAAGATACCACTATCTAGATATTATTATTATTATTTATTTTTATTAGTTGTTATGTACAAAAGTATACCAAAACAAATCTAAGGCTGGGTTCAACTATGACACTATAAGCCTCAGCTGCTCTTCCACTCAACCCCGGTTACGCATGTGTTACGGTAATTATATAATAAATAGATGAGTAAAAGAATAATACATTAAAATAAACTTCAATGAAGATTACGCTCTAGAGACTCTTATAAGATAAGGTTGTCCAAATTATGTACTGATGGATAGATCACGCAGGGTGACAAAATTTTGTTCCACATAAATGTATTTTGAAACACTTGTAATTTAACGATTTGAAATTCAAAAGTAATGAGTGATAATGATAAGCTATTTTGTATATAAAGGACTGTTTAAACAGTTGAATACGGTGAATAGGTGGGGTTGATAACTCTTGAACCTCAAATGCACATCAGTGTTAAGGTAATTTTATTGAATAAGTATTTAGGGTTTCTATCTAAAACAATTTTATATTACAAACATAAAGCGTGAAGCAGGTAGCCTACGATTAGACATGTTTAACCACCGAACGTCGACCAGTTTGTGTAAGATATGATCGTATTTATGCAATTCAAATACCAGCCTCAAACATATTTAATAGTGCAAGTAATAAGTAACGACATATTAGCAAGAGAAGTGGTACACCATTCAAACTAAGCTGCCAAAATGTTTGTTGCCTAAACGATTCTATATAGTACAACAAATATTAAGAGCACCTTGAGCATTGGCATAACTACAATAAACAAGATTTTACATAATCACCTGAGTGCAAGATTATTCTGTTGTCGGTGGATACCACACAGTTTATCAGAAGCACAAAAACAATAGCGTGTATAGTACTGTAAGAAAACACTTAAGAAGTATAATGAAGGTAAGTCTAAAGAAGTTTACAACATCACAACTGGTGACGAGAGCTGAATATATGCATTGGAACCCGAATATAAGCGGCAACTTGCACAATCGGTGTTTCCAACAGATCCTAATCCAATTAAAGTGACGCGATCTAGAAGTGTTGATATGAAAATTATTGCTTACTTCTTTTCAAAATCAAGATTTATCACAACTGTCTTGCTGAAAACAAACGTTCGATTACCCCAGAATGGCACACAGCAGTATGCCTGCCAGACATTCTTCAAAAAGCTCGTTTACGGCTCGCAAGAAATAGGATCGTTCTACATTATGACAAAGCTTCAATTCATACCACACGTCTAACAAAAGTACTTCATACGTACGATGCTTCTGGTGTGGAAGGCTTTATATACGCTGATGACTTGGCACTTGCGACTCAAGCAAAAGATTTTATAACAGTGGAAAACTGTCTCAACGCCGCACTAGAAGATCTGGCGGTGTACTCTAAAGCAAACCAACTGAAACCAAATCCAATAAAAACTCAAGTAAGTGCTTTCCACTCGAAAAACAGAGAAAGCAGAAGAAAACTACAAGTAACTTGGAAAGGTGTGGAACTGAAACATTGCTACACTCCTAAATACTTCGGAGTCACGTTAGACCGCTCCCTAACATATAAACAGCACTGCATAAATACGAAACAGAAGGTGGCAGCCTGCAATAATATAATGCGAGAGCTAGCTGGCACAAATTGGGGCACCCAGCTCCAGACGCTAAGAACATCTGCTATGGCACTTTGCTATTCGGCAGGTGAATATGCCAGTTCTGTCTGGTATAAATCAAACCATGCCAAACAAGTAACTATTCCACTCAATGAAACGTGCAGAATTATCACAGGGTGCTTGAAACCAACTCCAGTCGACAAAATACAATGCCTGGCAAGAATTGCCCCTCATGAGATATGACGTGAAACGGCTGCAAACAACGAACGTCTGAAAAGCACCCAAAGCACCACGCATCCATTATTCGGGCACAAACCTCCGGAATCTAGACTTAAATCCAGGAAAAGTTTCATGCCCACCTCCACCATACTTGCTGAGCAACCAGTGAGCGCCAGAATCAGAAACTGGAAAACTAAAATGACTCACTTACTCGATTGGATGGAACCATCAGAAAACCTACCTCCTGATCACAATGAAAAATGGGTTGTATGGATATCTCTGAAAAGAGAAGTTGAGAAGCGGAGTTGGAAGATCCAAAGTCAATTTAAACAAGTGGGGTTTTCTGGATGACGGGCAAACTATTTGTGAATGCGGAGAAGAACAAACCATGCGGCATATGTATCAATGTTATAACTGCCCGGCAACATGCACCGATGAGGACTTAGTGAAAGCTAATAAAAATGCACTTAACGTGGCTCGTTTTTGGGCAAATACTGTTTAAATGTGAGATAAGACAGATATACGTTTATATAACTACCTTACAAATTTACTCAATATTTTATTTTTTTACACTTCTTATTTTATGTTATGTTGTATATCTTATATTTTATATTTTATATTACTTATTATATGTTAATATGATAGATGCTTCTGACACGAATAAAAAAAAGATCAAACAAAAGAATATAAGACTTCCGTGTTAAAATTGCTAAGTCATCCCCTATACAGACCTGATCTAGCACCTTCTCATTACCTTCTATTTTCTTGATTAAAGAATAAAATGCGTGGTCTGCGATTTGAAACGCTCAAAGATGCTGTAGAAAGCTTCAAAAACCTTGTTTCTCAAGTGACTCACAACGAGTAAAATTTATGTTTTTAAAATTTGTTTTATCAAATGCTTAAATGTATACAATTTAAGGGCAATAATTTTGAAAAACAATAATAAAAACAGTTTTTCTACGGTCACCTCTAAAACTGACTATTAAAAGCTTACCACTGTCATATGTTTTAGCCGTTATCTCGGTATTGATAGTAAAATGGCGTGAGGGCACTTCTTACAAAATTCTTAATAGGTATTTATTAAGCAAAACTTTAAATTAGTAAATTGTAAATGTAGGAACAATTAATACATTATGTTTTAAATTTGTAAAACATCGATTTATGTATAATTAATACATTACGTTTTAAATTTGTAAATTGTAAATCGGAAGCGTCGTTACAATCGATTCAGCCAACAATTCATAGGCGGACGTGGTTATCAACAAAAGTTGAAACAAGACTAACCCGGGTGGTGTTAAAAAACGTTGCCGGCAGGCATTGAATTGGTCCAGGATTAGCTTAACGTAAGCCGACAGCAATCTCGAACTCGTGGCCGAATTTTATCATGGAATAGACGCTCCTTGTACCACTTGGCAAGCTCAAGGTGGCATTCCAGAAATGAGTTGCGGGTCCAAGTTATTGATTAGGGTGTTAATTAGGAAACCCAGATAAAGAGTCGTCTAAAAAACGGCATCTAATAATGTGGTTTAAAAGTGACGTTGAAGAATATCGTTAAAGAGCTAATAAAAAAACGGGAAATTACTAAACTTTAATATCAAACCAAGAAGCGTAAACATACCTGATTTTAGTCATCAGCTCACAAACAAAGTTAATTAAAAATTGGTGCGGTAGCACGCGGGAATGCCTTCGTAGAAGCAAGTTATTTCAACCGAATGCAGAAATAGAATGCTCGCAAAACAACGGGATAGCGGCTCGCTGGCGCAAAGCGATAACAAGTGAATTTCGGAAAAACCAAAACCAACACTTTTGCGCGGACAAGATTTGATATCGTTTGAAATACAGCGAATAATAACTCAAGTGAAAATATACAGGCTGGCCCGGAAGTGACTAAATGGCGAAACAAATAGCAGGAGCTAAAGATTTGTTTCACTATGTTTAATGTTTACACAGCGTTTTTATATGCAAAATATTATCAGAAATCACTTATCTGTTCGTGGTTACACTTGTAGGCGTTTAATGCCTCCAATGACTCCTATTAAATGTCAGATTGACAGCCTCAAATCGTCAGCTGTCACATGCGGCAAGTAGGCCCCAAAACTGCCTAATGACTGTCAGCAGACTAAACTTTCTGTAGGTAACGTTAATTCGTGGTTTCCTAAATCGCTTCTAAGCTCGAATCTATATTCGTCGGAAAAGTGGTTCTCGCTTCTAAAATCTCCTACCAGGACGGTTGGCCAGTAATATTCCCTACTATAACCAAACCAATTGAAATGACGTAATTATCACCAAATAACCTACGAAACTTCTTGTTATGCTATAAACTAGGTAAATGTTTAATTATGAATACATTCGGCCAAATTTAGTCACATAAATGACGGCTGATTACTTACACTAAAAGGCGATCAAAAGGTGGTAATTTTGTAAGTTAGCCTGTCTTCAGGCCACAATAATTTCGGCAAATGCACAATAAAGCTAGTACACACACACACACACACACACAAGAATAATTTCGGTTCGTATAAATGATACATAATAGGTTATTTAGTTAGTTGCACAGATACCTGATTCTTTGGCGATCCTTAAACGTGACGTGTGAGGCCTTAAACGTGACGTGTTAGGCCACCTGGCGACATGCCTTCACTTGTGGCACATGTGTGACAGCGGGGCGGTACGTGAGGGAATAAGCAGGAATCCGTCTAGTAGTGGCGTCAATTGGGGTGCGTCTCTCACATGAGACCGATAAGACAGGGAGGCCCGAAGGTCCTGCAAGAATAATTCCCCGATTTGTCGGGATAGAAGGGTCAGCACCTTACTCAACGAAGCAGAACTACGGCCATCGGAGTGCCCAAAACGCCCACGCAACAACGACACACAACACCAAGCACTCACGCGCCTTGCGTTACAGTCAACGACCCTCTCGGAACTCGCTGTCTGCAAGAAGAAACCACGCCAAGCGTACCCACGCGGAGCAGTACCCAATCACGAGGCGAAGTTTTAGGCGGCTGGACCTAGTTTTTCCTGCGCTTAACAAGCACGTGTTTTATAAAGGGCGGCCTAAACGACAAAAACGCGACAGCTGTGCCAATATACAGGGTGTTAGAATTCGAAAATTGTTAGAATATGTGATGAGAATTTAAAAATGGTGGCATCGGGTTTGAAATACAGACAGGCTGTACTGAAAGCTTAAGTGATCAACTCTAATACTGAAGGCTGCAAAATGGCTTAACAATTGGTTGTGATATTTAGACTAGTACCATTAATTTAATTTGTTGTTTATTAGGTGTACCTGGTGTGCTTTAAGAATTATACATATCTGTACTGCCTACTTTATACAATGCTATTGACTGTTTATTTTTACACTGCATTACAATAGAATATTATATGGTACAACATAAATACGACTACGACGTGAGTTCAAAATCCAAACACTTAACCGCCAGTTACACGATAAAAACGACATAAATCGGGAAAGATACAGGGATCCGGTGCCCCAACTATGCTACGATGTTCTGCAACAATATTGCCGAATATTGATTATGTAGATAGGGTGGTTAATTACGATAGTAATTAAAGCAACGACCCGTTAAACGAAATAAAGATGTTAAATTGTTCCCTGAATGTCATCTTTGGCAGTGTGATTTACACCCTAGACAGTGGAAAAAGTCTAAAAAACATATCAAAAGATGTTAAATTCCACCACGCTTCTAATCGGGAAATGCAGGAAAACAGAGTCCATTTTAAAGGCGTTTGGAGTGCTCGATGCCAGCTAGCGCAAAATCTCAGTGAACGTATCTTTCTTTAATTTCTCCTAAACTCCTAACAAAGAGAAAATACAGCACAGTGCAGGATTCGCATGCAACATGTGATACACGAAATAATAACGCAAGACTAATTAAGAAAGAAGAGTATATTAACATGAAAATCAAACAAGGACAAGTGAAATAATTTTACAAACATTATAACAAATACAATAAAATGGTTATTAGCTTTAAAAGTACTTGACATCGATACAACCAAACATGAACAAAATTAACTCGTGTTGAACAGACAATAGCAGCTACGTAATTCTAATCGGTAGCGTTCGTTAAGAACACGCCACAAAAATAGATAAGCTTATACGCCAACTTGGTTACGAGAATCTGTTCTGAATTACGTGCACTGGATCCAAAATAGCGTAGCGCAGAATTATCTAACAATGCACTTTAACATTACAGTACCTGATCGAAGAGTTTGAGGGCCGTTACAATGATACCCTCCTGAAGGTGTTAGCTGGCGGCGAGGCACCAACTGCCCATTGAATCCGGTGGGTACGAAAATAAGGCTTCGGTGAGCCGGATGTGGTACCAAAAGAGCGGACATGTTTGATTCTCCAAAACGAGTACTGTAAGGTGCCATCGACGATTTGCAGATTTCCAACTGGCAATCCTTTAGTAGAAATATGTCAAGTTTTATATGTCAGAGTAATATTTTTAAATAACCTTAAAGCTATTTCCAACAACATTTTAAGCTCTATGGCATTCTGGTTGCCTATTCTAGTGACTCAAGGTTTTCCAAATTTTGGATTAACACCTGATCCATTTGCCAATATGTGCTCTTGCATGCTTTGTGAATTACTTCTGTGAAGTTAAATGTTTCTCTAATTTTATTCACTTGCATCCTACATTGAGAGATCGATATTGGGATATGGATACTTTCGGGAAAAACTACTGATCAAGTTCCGGAAACGGGTATTTACATGATCAAACATTGTATGGATTTCTGCCTGAGCAAGCACATGTTACCCACCGCTTTGTCCAATGGAGCCAAAAACATCTAAAAGCTCCTCTTTGTATGGCGAAAGCAGAATGTTCTTGAGTTATCGCAACCTGCTCGCATAGGAAATTGTGTGTATGAAGATTTAATTTCTGCAAGAGTTTTGATGTTGGATTACTCTGGAAGCCCCATCGTTGAAACTATACGATACCTCCAGTTGTAATGGGCTGATTTGTGTTACCTTTGCAACTAATAATAATCTTGTTATTTAACCATTATTCTGCTAGGTATAGAACTAAACTGAATCTCTTAGACGGTAATAATTAGGGTACAACGTAATAAGCACTTAAATCCTACGGGTTTTCGCGTGTAAGATTGTGCTGCCAAATCAGCTGATTGTAGTCGTTGCGGTAATTAATAAAAAAGCAAGCTCTGCGCGCCGGAGAAAGGCGTGGAGCAGTCGCTCGACGACAAGCAAACTATGTGTGACGCCACGCGAAACCTTGGGGGTGCCAGCTTGGGGAAACCTCTTCGAGAAGTAGCAGTTCATAGCAAGCTGCTATTCCGGTTTTCGGAGAGGCCAGGCGATCTTGTTAACGTATGCGTCATTGGTGAGTGACTACCAACAGCACTCGGAGATGACCTCTTGTTAATCTTGCAGCGAAATAAAAGCAAGTTTAGTGACTATAAATACCTCCTACAACTGAATGCCTGAGACAGGGAAATTGAAAAAACCAGAAGCTTAATAGCGAGTGACAAAATTTTGCGTAAAATTTGCCAAGCGAGTGCCTGCCAACAGCGGCGCGTCGATGCTGAGTAGAACATTATTCCGAGTTTGGAAAACCGCATGAATCAGCATATAGTTACGGGCGCAGCTTGTAAATAAATAGAGTCGGCTTCAGTGGATTTGTGCGGGAGACTTCAACAATTTGCGCAGAGTTTGTTTTGGAAGTGATGTCGATCATTAATAAGTTAGACTTATACTTAATAGTTGTATAAAAATAAGTAGAATCAGCTTTAAGCACGTAGACATTTATTTAGTTGTAAAATATTGTTGATAACGTATAACCTGTATATATTATTCTTTTTATATATTCCACAGCAGGTATGTTCCGTTTGCAGATTATATGTGTATTCAAATAAACTGTTCAGTTTTTATTCCTGGCGTAATTTCCATGTATAATTACTGCACCATAGGTGACATCGAGAAGACCAGAAAGAGCAATATTAACATTAGCCTTAGCTGCATTGAGGTAAGGGCGGGTCTTGCGCTTTTACGATTAGGCTGACTAGCAGATAAAGAGCAATACAAATTCATAGTACAGTAGAGTATAGGGAACGTGAAAAAGCCACATTACATTTTACGGTGCCCAACGTAAGGGATAAGTAAAAGTACTATTACACAGTGCAGCGCAGAACTTCCGATTAAGCCTAGCGAAATCACCTGGACCTCTTGACGTTTATCTACAGGGTTTCGGATACATCTACGTGCTACCTGGTGGATCAGCTACGGAAGGTTTGTTAATCTACTATATTTTCCCCTGCGCCACGACATTGGGCTTCGACTTAACCTGCGATATGGGGTTTTTTTGAATGTTAGTGTTTTGCTTTAGTTTATAATGTCATCGACAAATAATATCAGATTATAGCATATACTACTGGGTAAATCCTAAATGGCTGTTAGCCTTATAGATTCTAGGTTGCTTATCGTGCGATATTTTTTATTAAATAATTATTTGTACCTCTAGTATTATCAACAAAACGTATCACCAATCTGTAATTGTAGTTATCATACACTTGGTTTACGTATAATTTCCATCAGAAGTTTGAAGTTTTTACAATGCTTGAGTTTTCCAAAATGTTGCAAAAATGTGCAATACAATTTTGACATTTCAAAACAAACGTAGGCTTTTACGTACTTTTGTATTTTAAATAATTTGACTTTTAATGACATTTCCATGACAATTTGCTGTACAAAATGCCGTGTTTAATTGTCTTCGTGTTCATTATCTTCATAATCTTATTATTATCTTCAGTTTAGTTTTATTTTGGTTTATTTGTGTTTATTCGTGTTTTTTCGTTGTTGATTGTTGATTTGCCAAATTAGCGTCATGGAGTACAGTTTTGTGGAATATGCAAACATGTATTTGATTTTAGGGAAGTGGTAGTGGCAGTTTTTATGCTGCTGCTAATTTGTGTACCGGACGTTATCCAAACAGAAGGCATTCAAATGCTAATGTTATTCGACGACTGTATCAACGAATGCGAGAAACTGGAAGAACTGTACCCACTCCAGTAGCTGACAGAGGCCGTCCTCATCGAATATTACCAGAGGTTGAAGAAAACATGTTAAATGTAGTCGAAAATAAACCAGAACAAAGTACCCGTTCTATTGCCCGAATGTTTGCGTATTACAGCCAAATGACTAGCACCCGTATCATTACCAGCGCGTCTAGGGATTACTACCAGAAGACTACCAGCAAAAACTCAGATTCTGCAGATGGTTACTTCGTGAGTAAGAAAGCAATCCTGGTTTAATTGGACGTATCTTATGGACTGATAAAACTACGTTCACCACATATGAAACATATGAAACCCCCGTGCACTGTATCAAACGAATCATGAAGTTCCGTCTAGCGTTAATGTGTGGGGTGGTATTATTAGTAATAGTCTTATAGGACCACACGTTTTGCTTGATCGACTAAATACGAATAATTTTGTCGAATTTTTAGACACTGATTTTATGGATCTATTAGATGACGTACCATTAGATTTAAGAAGAAAGATGTTTTTTCAAATGGACGGAGCCCCAGCACACTGAGGATTCAAACCCGAGAATGATTAAATCATAAATATCCAGAACGATGGATTGGTCTAGTATTACCTTGGGCACCAAGAAGCCCAGATTTAAGCTGTCTAGATTTTTTCTCGTAGGGAACATTAAAAGCATTTGTGTATGAAGTGGAAAATGATACTCAAGAGCAGCTTGAGCAACGAATAAA